>PVJC01017444.1:0-32469 GCA_004026665.1 Murina feae | reverse complement strand
CCTCTGCCCTGCTCTCCATTCCGCTCTCTCTTGATTCCTCCCCCAAAATATTGATGGATTGACTACTTTATAATAATCCTCACACTTGATCCTGCACAGGAGGCTACCTGCCTCCAACAAGGAGGTCACCATCCCAGAAGGCCACCCTCTCGGTCTCGGGATGACCTCCACCGGGGGAAAGCCTATCTGGCTTCCAGCACCAGCTAATCCAGTGGAGGATGCGCCCAAGGCTGGCATCTCCAGGGATGGAGAGGGAGGGATGATGGGAGAGATGCAAGGGAAGGCATGTCTACACAGTCCTCCTGGAGTCTGAACACTCCAACATCCAGTTGTTCTCCCATGGTCCTGGTGGGTCTGCTGCTGTGGGCAGCCTAGGAGTTAGTACAGTGCTCCCCTTCCTGATGTGAGGGTCGTAGGTATCCAGGGGGTAGGTGGGCGGGGAAAGGTGGAGACCACCAATCTAGAGAAGCCCTGTCTTGCACATTGGGAAGTACCATCCCAGGATCAAAGCCTGCACATCTGTTCCCACTCTGCTCTTTTCTGTCTACGGCCACTGGCAAGGCCCTAACACCCCCAGGCCTGGTCCAGTCCTCCTGCCTATACCTCCAGTCCTCCCAATGGCTGCCCATAACACTCAGGATATAGTTCCAACCCTGTCCTGACACCTCCACCAGACCTTCATGATCCCGCTCTGGCAGCTGGGTATGACTGGCTCCCAGATTCCCAGGGAGGTTCTGTCTTATCTCCCTGGGGTTCTGAGGAGCTGACTGGTGACTTTCTCTAACTCTCCCCTCTGGATCTGTCTTCCCAACTCATCCCAGCATCAGTCTTATTCCTATAACATATTCCATATTCCATTGAAACCACGGTAGTCCTACTTCCCTCATTGAACCAGGGATGCTCTGCAGTCATTTCTCAGGAAAATCCCAGGGCAGCAATGGGCACACCTCCTCCCTAGAAACTAGGAGGCTGCATGGGGCAGGGAGCAGGTCACCGGGAGTTCTCAGGCCTTGACATGTCTGCCCATCTAGTTGGAGTCTCCACTTACAGCTGCGCATGCACCGCCTCCTCACTATCTCTGTTGTCGGTGGGGTCATCACATGTGCCGACAGATGGAAGGATAGCATCTCCAGGAAAAGGCACTTTCTTCTGGGCTAGCACCGTCTACCACAGTGTCCCTATTCCAGGGCCCGCAGCTCACCACCACCAGCCCAGGCACACACACTCCATAGCTCTGACTGACCTTCAGAGGCTCTAGGTCATTAGCCAATGGCTGCCTAAAATTGATGGGTGCTCCAAGAAACCTTCACAGCCCTCACCTGGCTCCAACCCCACCATATCTATTCCATTTTGCAAGCCATGCAAGCCCCTCTCTCTGCTTCCCTGCTGCAGGGGCTGCCTTGACATGTCTGACCTCTGGAATGGAAACAAAAGGCATTCGGACAGCATGGCCAGGGTGGGGCCTCTCCCGCCAGATGACCATCATTGACTATATCACCGTCAGGCTCCGTGCCTGAGGGCTTCCCCAGAACTCAGAGCATCAAAGCCAGGTTCCTGCAACCGGCTCACCAGGCTGTTGGATACTGTTCTGTTCCTCTGTCCAGCACCCTCCCCTCTGCTGGAAACAACACCCCACTTCCTTGGGGGGTGACTGCTCCACCCCCACTTAGACCACCTGGTTCTAGGGGAGCAGCTCCTCTCTTCCAGGCCTCATTCCATCCTGTGGTCACAAGCCAGAGCAACCCCAAGTCCTTCTCTAAGACTTCTGGTTGGAGCTAAGGAGAAAGGGACATTTACAGCCTGACTTTACAAAGTGGGGGAGGTATGAAGATGAGCCCGTCCCTGCCGTTGTCGGCCTCTGTGCACACCAGCCCTGGGCTGGTCCAGGTGAGCACCCTGTCTGTCTGGGTCTGCCCAGAACCAGCTGTTAGCTTTGCTAGTTTGTGGTTCCACTCCCTCACTTTTGCATCCCCTCATCTTTGCTCACACTGTCCCCTCTACTCTTTCCCCTAAGGTCACTTGTAAAATCCCTCTTGCCTCTCAAGTCACTTCCTCTGCGTAGCCTTTTATGAGCCTCGGGCCTCGGGGGCCTGTCTGGAACCCCAGTTCTTCTTGACAGGACCTGAGCATCCATCCTCGCCCTGAGCTGAAGATGGTGGGAGCTGACAGGTGGGTGTGTGGCTCTCACCTGTACAGGAGCCGGCCCCGGTCCCGGGCACTGATCTTCCCCCACAATCCATTCTCAAAGGCATCTTTTGCAGCAGCCACTGCCTTGTCAACATCGCTGACCTGGGCCAGGGACACCTGGCAGATAACCTGTGGTGGAGCAGAACTCTGAAGCCTTCCCTGGGCTCCGCGGACACAAACACGCCTGCCTGCTCACAGCCACCTGGGTGCACTCAGAGAAGAGCACTGGGAGGGTGCGACCAGGGTAAGACAAGGCCCGAGGAAAGTCTACTTGTGTTTGTACATACCAGGGACCTTCTCATCACTTTCTCACTGAGTCAACATGGGGCAACAGGCTTGGGCTGCCAACTACGGTTGAGCATTTTCAAAACTATTGAACTAACCAAGAACATAGACCCATTCTTTTAGTGAGTCCCGGGCAAAAGGTTTATTTTTTAAGTGGAATAGGCTAGACATTGGGGGTGACTAGACCTGTCCCCTCTCTGCATTGCATGCCCTAAGGGTACCCATGTAGTCTACAGCACATGCCTGGGTGAAGGTGGGAGAGAGGGGCTGAAGGGATAAGGCCAGGGCTTTATTGCTGGTCACTACAGGTAATGCCTGCTGGGCAGCCCTGTCCACACAGCCTCCATCCCAAGACTCCCAGAACAGGCTTTGAGGTGCTAACAGCACTCCATGCTTTTGCTGAGGGCACTGCACCCTTTGTCTGTGTCTCCACGCCTTGCCTGCCTCTTTGTGAAGCACTTTCTTTAAACTTCCCTCCAGTGAGCCACTTTGAGTGTGCTACCTATTTTCTGCAGGGACTGGAGCGATACTGTATGATGGGGCAGGATAGAAAACGTTCTGTAGACCCCTGTAAGAGTAAGTGTTATCCCAAGTATGTACGTGTGTGAGAATGTGTGTGTACATGGGTCATGATGTGAGAGGGCCATAGTAAAGAATCCTGACAAACATAGGATTCAAGGAAGAATTTCCAGACATTAGGGTACAAATATTCAAGAAGGGGGGGGCATGCTGGGATAACTGTTGACGTGTGGAGAGGAGGGAATGGTTTGAAATTTATTTCAGTCTCTAGAGCAAGCCCTTTAGAGTCCTGCCCCAAGCCCCACCAACCCTTTCACACTACACCCCCCTCTATGTCATTCCTGTAGGGAGGACTGGCGATGGACTGCCCTTTTGTGTCCAAGCAGAGTTGCCCTGGGCCAAGACCCCCCGGTGTCAGATAGGGGAGTAGATGGGAAAGCACACCATGGATGGGGGAGCAGTGGGAGGGAGAAAAAGAAGGTCCTGGGCCTGTACTCACACTTCCATCTGTTGGGTTGATGGTCTCATAGGTCTTGGCACCCTCGGCGTCCACAAATGTGCCCCCAATGAAGAGCTGGTGGGGCATTCGGAGGGTCAGCTTGTTCACTGCCTTTTCCACCTGCAAAGAAAGGTTTCACAGGCTTTGGCTGTAGTGTGGATTTTTCACAAATGGGCATGGTTGGCTGGCGCAAACCCACATGGAGACAAGGGAAATACAGATGGATAGACAACCACTGGCTCGCATGTGTGTGTGCACGTGCACACACCCAAGGGGTCTACTAGGTGAGAAGTCTGAGGATCTGAGTGGTAAGAAGAAATGAATAGAATAGACTCTGAGGCCAGACTTCCTGGATTGAAGTTCTAGCCCTGATACTTACCTGCTATGTGATCTCAGGCTGTTTGCTTGGCCTTCACACATAGGAAGTAGGTAGACAGGCCCTTGTAAGTCGCCAGACATGACACCAGCCCCACCACTCACTTATCTACATATCTGCAATTCCATGCTGAATGCAGGAATGTCTGGGAAACCTGCTCATCAGTCATTTGTTCACAAATCTATAGCCAACCTGAGGTCCATCCTGACCACCTGTGTTTTCTTCATCAGCTTTTGTTTCAAATTACCAGCCAAACAAACTACCCCAAAGCTCATTGCTGTGGGAGTTTGTACCAAGATAACCTAAAGATAATTTTCAAGAGTGTCTTTAAGAAACACCCTAGCTAGGTGGCTCAGTTGCTTGGAGCATTGTCCTGTACACCAAAAAGGTTGTGGATTTGATTGCACGCTGGGCATACATGGAAGGCAACTGATTGATAGCTCTCTCTTTCTCTTTCTCCCTTCCTCTCTCTCTAAAAAAAAATCAATAAACATATCCTTGGGTGAGGATTATTGGATAAATAGATTCTCTAAGACAGATTTGCAATTACTTCATCACTCTTTCATGATACAAGTTAAAGGTATAGCAACATTTGTTGTCCTTATTGGGAAAACACTTCCCGTTCCTTTCTCTCTTGCTTTCTTTTTTTTCCTGGCATTTTAACAAAAATAATTTAATGCAGAGAATTAAAAACACGGGTGATGGAAGAGCTGAGAAGCCATGAGTCAACCCAAACACCAGCAACAACAGAAAGCCACTGCCCTCACTAAATTACAGCGACAAATGGAGGAGAAGGTTGTACCAGAACCAGGGCCTAGGGCCACCCAAGGGCACCAGAGTCAAGGAACGTAATCTAGGAGGGGCTGTGGGCACAGTAGAGATGCAGCTGGAAAACCCAACAAAGGAGGAAGAGGGAGAGAAATGCTCGGTTAAGGCCTCTTCCTATTATCCTACTCTTGTGTCTTGGGCTCAGAACTTATCCTACATACTGAGCCTTAGACAGCAATTTCTTCTGTTGAGTTTGCCCTACTGCCCTGGCATCCTCAGGTTCTCCAGAGCTGCCAGGGAGAGTTTGGGACACTGAAAGGTGGGCACTTGGAGGGTCTGCCTTTCTGTACATCCAAGTTACCCCTGTGTGTTCTGTTGGATCCATAGTAGTAGATGCCTGAGGGGCCTCTAGGGCCCTGCCCCTGTGAGGAAGCCCAGAACTCACGTAGTCAATGACGCCCTCGCTGTCTTTGTCATCCCCTCGCAGCTTTCTCACTAACAGCTGGATGAAGTCCTGGAAGGTGGTTGCCATATAGACGTCTTCATTTTCCAATTCCACACCGTCGCACAGCTCCTTCACTTCCTCCACCAGCCTGAAGGAAAGGAGATTTTACAAGTGGGAGCATGGGAAGCGGTGTGGCAGACCTGCATTATTCTAGCAGCAGAGGTGGTGGAGCCAAAGACATTTATCCCAACAGCCACAGCATGAGTGTTAGTCTAGAATTGGGGTTAAGACCCCAGTGCATGGACTCAGGAGGCCCTGGTTTCAAGTTCTGGCTCGACCACTTACTAATTTATGACCTTGAGAAAGGACAAACTCTTCTGAGTCTGAGTTTCTTCACCTGTAAAATGGGAATAATAAAAGCTCTGCTACCATTCTGTGATGACTAAATGAGATAATCCAACTATTAATAATAATCTTCAAAAGATACCATTAAATATTAAAAAGCAAGCCACAGATTGAGCAAAAATATTTCTAAATCATATATCTGATAAAGGGCTTTTATTCAGGATATATTACAAATTCTCAAAGCTCAACACTAAGAAAAAAACAACCTAAGTAAAAACGGTCAGAAGATTGACCAGATGTTTCACCAAAGAAGAAATATGGATGACTTATAAAAAGATGCTCAATATCATTAGTCATTAGAAAAGTGCAAATTAAATACCACAAGCTATGGCTGCATACCCATTAAAATGTCTAAAATTATAAAGCCTGACCTCACCAACGGAGTCCTCATGCTCCACTGGTAAGACTGTCAAATGGTACTTTGGAAACTACTTTGTAAAGCAGTTGCTTAAAATTCAAACATTACTTTCCATTTCACTTATAGGTATCTACCCAAGATAAATAAAAGCTACGTAAAGACTAAAGATGATAGAGCAGAAAACTCCAAAAGTTCATCCCCCCACCTACAAAACTATTGAAATGGTAGAACTGTCTGAATCAGATGTTTTGGAACTCTGGAGTCAAGTGAACATTTGCAGTATCCAGGGGAGACAGCATGAGGAAGAGGGAGGTAAATATTGGCAAATTACAGCATGCCTCCCCCTGGCCAGTGATTGGTTCATGATTCCACCAGACACAGTAAGTTCAAGTCAAGGATTTATGCGAAAACTGCAGGAGAAGCAATCCCTTTTTTAGTGGGAAAGTTGAAAAGGCAAGAAATGAAACCAAAGTTACCGTGAAGCCATCTTGTCATTATGAAGAAAATCCTTGCCCCCAAATGCAGCAACATATGGTGACAAGCTAATGACATAATTTGACTCTTTGGAGTAGTCAATTATGCCTAAAGAAAGCTACTGTAGACTTTTGAACTTTCTCTCTCTCTCTCTCTCTTTTTTTTTTTTTTTTTTGGCTTTTTTGCTTAAGCCAAATTGAATAAATTAATTACTATTGTTATAAGCAAAGATGTTCTAGTATATTCCACATCCTTCTCTCTCTTTTTTGTTTTTAAATATGTTTTTATTGATTTTAGGGATCCAGCCCGCAACCTGGGCATGTGCCCCATCTGAGAATCGAATTGGTGAACTCTTGGTTCATGAGTTGATGCTCAACCACTGAGCCACACTGGCTGGGCTCTTTTTCTTTTGAATCCTGAACCTTCTTTTTATATACTGTTAAGTGGAAGGCAGGACAATTCACAGGAAGTTAAAGAATAGGTAAACTAATCTATGGTGAAAGATTGTCTATGGGCCATGGGGCTGCTGACTGGAAAGGAGGAGGAGGGGAACCTCCTCTATCTTGATCAAGATATAACTTATGTTGTATATGAAAGATATAACATCATCTACAGGTTATATATTATTTAGCTTGTGTGGGTTATACAAGTTAAACCAAAGCCTACCAAACTACTGTCTTAAGATCTGTGCATTTCACTGTACGTGAACTTATATCTCAATTTTTAAAATATTGAAATCATGATTCCCTTACCTTCAACACACATCTGGTGGGAACACTTGTGAGGTTAGATTCATTTGCTCAGGCCCAACCTGCCTATTCTCTCCCCGCCCCCCGCCTTCTGTACACCTCGGCTTTCACTGGGGCTATTGGAGTTTGGGCAGTTTTAAAACAGTCATACATAGCTGATTCTCTTCCCATTGAAGGGGTAGGTCTCAGACCCCTGCCCCTGCCCCTGAGTCTGAATGGGCTTATAACTGCTGAGACCAACCAAGTCAGGAGCAGTGACTCGATGGGGAGACTTTCCAGGCTGGGTGACGAAAGGTGTTACCACACCTGCATTGTTTGCTGGCACTCTCCCTCTCAGCACCAAATCCCCAAGCCACCACATGCAGGTGCCTGGTCAGTGGTGCCAGCAAAGCAGCTCCCAGCCTTCCTGGCCTAGGTGCCAGCATGGCGGTGAGAAGCCAGCTAGCAGTAGTACATCCCTACTCAGCTGTCCTAGCTCGTGCCAGTCCACTGACCTGTAGCCATTCAGAGTGGCCTGCCAGGCCTGTACTCATGGGCCCTTTCTGGCTCACCGACCTGCATAATCATGAGTATAGGCAATGGTGGTGCTTTCCCTCCATTATGTTTTGGGCTGATGAGTGGCACAGCCTCAGACAACTGGGATGGGATCCCTCCCCCCGCCCCTCCCCACACACACTCCTGGCCTTACCTCACTACATCAACTGATGCGGCCCCCGACTTGAAGAAATCGGTGGAGTCTTCTACCTCCAGGATGTTGGGGAGAATCCGTTTCCAGGCACTCTAAAAAGCAGGCGTGGTGAGAACACAGGTCCCAAGGGAGCTGGGAGCAGGTGTCAGCTGGGTGACAGCAGCCCCTGATGTGTGCACCATATCAGCCTGAAGGTCCTGGACTGACCACTTCCTGAAGTATTTCGAACTCTACGTGTGTACACACTCTAGAAGTACCTGATGCTTTTGATGACTGTTAGGCTCTTTGCCAACATTTTTTTAGATCCTAATAGGTGTTACTAAATTGACCTTTTTCATACTCTCCTCTACCACTCACAAATCCACAGAGCTGGGGTTTATTCCTTCCATTTCACAGATGGACTCAGCTGTAGCAGCTTTTGACTCAAGTCCAGCTCTACAAACACATAACCTCATGCTTCTCCGAATGCCACTCAATTGTAAGCTCCAGGGGGCCAGTTTGTCTGGCTGGCCCTCTAATCCCAGGGCAGACCGACCCCAGGGAAGACCTTGGGCTTGGCACCTGACTCAGCTATTCCAGGAGCTTTTGTTTCATTGTCCCCTGTTGACAATGAGTCCCTAGAAGAGTCATAGACAGCTGACCAAATCTCAGGCTTCTGGGGTAGAGGAAGAAGGGGCAAGAGGACATAGAACACCTCAAGGCAGGACAGAACTAACACTGTGCCTGGGGCCAGCACATCCACAGAGAGTGAGCAGAGCCTGACTCCAGGGAGTGTGAGTCATGAAATACATGCGCAGTGCAGGACCTGCCCAACCAGACGGCAGCCCTGAAGTGGTCTCACCCGCACAGCCTCCATGGTGACTAGTTCTGCCTCTGTCAGCTCGAGGGCGCTGCTGTCTTCTCCCCTGAAGAAGTGCGAGGCCGGGATCATCTTGCCATCCTCCAGCTGGATGTTCTTCACCAGCAGCTGCACAAGAAAGGGTTGTTCAGGGCCTGTGGTTGCCCTGATGCCGGGAAGAGAGCAAGCCTGCAGAGAGCGCTGTGCTTCATCTCCAGCCCTCATCACAAGAAAGGCATAGGGAGTCTCGGCACAGGGAGTCTGGATGCATGATGAGGCGTTCAGAATGGGGAGGCTGCTGTGTAAGGACACAGAGGAAACTGGAGCGCATGCTCACCTCTCCCTGTCACCCACCCCACCATGCCCTTGTTCTGTTATGCGTAACAGCTTTATTATTTCTATAAAACTAGCGCCCATGCATTAGACAGAATAATTCCAGCACTACTTTGAAAACCAACTGAGAAAACAATTCATCACCAAACTCCCCAGCTCCCCAAACCCCATGAGAACATCTGGTGAAGGTCATACATGCCTCTCTGGGGGACAGAGGGATGTATTGAGGTAGGAAGAGGAGCAGATGTGCTGTTGGGTAGAGAAGGACATCTCTGTTTGATAAGACGTCTATAAGAATGGCATATACCACACGTGCCCTAATAGATCTGGTGCCAAGTCCCATGCCTGACCCCAGCCTGCTGCCTTTTGAATACGTTCTGGAGCTTTCTGTGAGCTAAAGCCCAGGCATTCCCAGCTGGAAATTCCCGAGAGATGGTTCAACCAAGGGTTTCCACCGTGGCTGCCCTTTGCTCTGCTGTACCTGTGGATGTCACAGAGCACGGAGCTGGTGCCCTTCCCCCATAACAGGGCCCTGCTGCAAGCACGGGCTGTTAGTGGCCTACTTCTGTACCCGTGTCCTCTCCTATGCTGGCAGATAAGCATGGCCCTGCACAGAGGGGCCAGGGGCTATGCCTCTTTGACCCCCCACCCTAACTCGGGGGTGCAGACATTGAGAACTGCGTCATGCGAGGGTGCTGGGACATGACCAGCTTATGTAAGTCGCACTGCAGAGCCCGTCCTGATTAAGGTTGGGCTGCTCCAGGACCCTCTATCCTAGCCTGAATGGTCCAGAAATCACATGCATGAGATTTCCCGTCTCAGGAACTGCTTCTAGGGAATGTGATCCAAGACAGACCTGGCTTCCAACCACATTCATCAGTCATGATAAATAGGCCTGTATACACACACACCAGTGCAGCCAAGGGCCAGCATCCAGGGTTTGGTGAAATGCCCTAACATGTTCGCAGTCCATTGCCTGCCCTCTTTCTTCCCTGTCCTGGCATCTTAAGGCCCTGCCCTGCTCAGCAATGCATGGAATGAGCACTAACAGAGAACCATGGCCAACTGGCGGGCCGCAGAGCCAGGATTTTAGGGCTTTAACCCAGTTCTGCCACAAACTGTTGTGGGTTTTTTTAAATCTCTGTGCTTCCATTTCCTCCTCTGTAAAATGGGTATAATACTTATCTCATAGGGTTGTTGAGAGAGAATTAAATTTGATGCATGGAAATTATTTTAAAGCTGTTTCCCAGCACACAGAAAGTGCTACATCATATTAGCTGTTTCTGAGCTGCAACGTCTGCTACTGCAAATCAGAGCATGCTATGTGCCTGGCATGACCCCAGGGCTCTTCAAGGAGAAGGAAACTGAGGCAGTGCTTTAACGACCATGCCAGTGGTGCTTGGACACTCTGCAGGACTGATATGAGGCCCCAAGTTCAGGACTCCCTGCAGAGAGCTCCCCTGATTCTGACACTTTCACAGGACATCCAATTCACTGGTCAAAAAGAGCAAAAGGCCAGCCTTCCTGGAACAGGGAAGTGGGCAGACCCAGTGGCCAGGGGCACACATGGCCTCCTGGAGCTGGCCAGCTTACTTTCTCCAGAGCAGCCTGGGGTCTAACTGCAGGGCCAGAACCCCTGGGCAGAAGTCTGTGTGACCTGGAAGTCTCAAGGGACATGTGACCCACAGCAGCACTGTTACCATTCTGTCATCATTCCCGAAGAGGATCAGTCCCGCTTTGGTGACCACCCCCGGCCGGTGGGCTCCTGGGATGGGCAAATCTTCTCCCTCAGGCACCAGGCCTGTAGTGTTCAGCGTGGAGTTGAAAAACGTCAGCTTCTATTTGGAAACAGGACAGGAAAACCAGAAGGCAGTGAATGAGAAGAGGCCCCCACTGCTGGCAGCCTAGGCAGGGCTGGGCAGGGGTGGGCAGGACAGGGAGATGAAGTGGGAGCGGAGGACAGTGCTATGTGGGCCTAGGACTCTGCCTCAAGGGGCACAAGCAAGGCCTTGGTGGCCTCTGGAGCTCTTAAGCCCGGTGTGCCCCTAAGACAGCGGTTCTCAACCTGTGGGTCACAAGCCCTTTGGGGGTCAAACGACCCTTTCACAGGGGTCACCTAAGACCATCCTGCATATCGGATATTTACATTACGATTCATAACAGTAGCAACATGACAGTTACGAAGTAGTTATGAACATAATTTTATGGTTGGGTCACAACATGAGGAACTGTGCTTAAAGGGCCAGAAGGTTGAGAACCACTGCCCCTAAGACCTTTGGTATCAGCCCCAGCCTCAGATCTCAGGTAGACAGACATTGAGAAGGCATCTGCTCAAGACACACAGTGAGGATACCAGCCCTGGGGGTGCCACCAAGCACTGGTCACTGTGAAAGGGGCCCTGTGGTGGTGAGGGCAACAGGGGACTCCCGGACACAGTCTGGGTGGTGGGTCAATGATCAAGGGGTTAGGACAGCCTGGGACTTGGCGGAGGACAGAACTGCCCTCCATGGGGTGCAAAGTCCCTGCCTGTGGCCTTGCCAGACCCTGACCCCTCAAGAGAGCCTGGAAGCACATCTGACTTGCCTCCCGCCCAGCCCCTGGCCTAAGCCTGCTGCCCCTCCCCCTGGGGCTAAGCCCAAGTCATCAGTGGGCCTGGGGTCTCTATGAGCTCAGAGGGGAGAGTCAAACTATTTCACAACCAACACAGCTCGGCCTCAGATTTGCTGCAGGGCCTGGAGGCCCTGATCCTTTAACCACCAGATGGTGGGTAGGTCCCATGGTGCTGGGGGAGGGGCTGAAGTGGCCGGGAGCACTCGGATGAGGTTGGAGTTCAGGGCAGTGGCTATTTGCCAACCAGTTTTGCAGTCAGTGGGGCAGTCAGTGCACCAGAGCACCTAGCTCAACCCCATGAACACACCTGCCCACAAGCCTCCGTCCAGGCGCCCGGCACCTTGTCGTTCCCGCGGATCCAGTTATGAATGGCCTCTGCTGGCTGCTCCCAGTTGATCTGTGGGGCAGGACGCGGCTGCTTAGCAGGTCTCTCTCCACTTGCTGGCCACCTGGGTAACACCCCTGCCCTCCTCTCTGCCTATTGGCCCTTGGCAGTAGGTGAAGCCGGGGGAAGAGAGCAGGGAAGTCCGGCTTCTTCTCAGACACTAGTCTGAGTTCCTGAGCCGAGTGGCTGCCCCCTGTTACCTGTGCTCTGGGTGCTCGCTGACCCTCCGACTTTCACAGGTTGAGTGAACATAAACCAATGGTTTGGGGGGAGATTGTTCCATTGTTAAGATGGCGAAGGCCATACACAGAGTTCCCGGCACAAAGTGCAGACCCATCCCATAGTGCCCTCCACCCACAGCTCCTCCTGGCCTACGGGACTCACACAGATCCCCATGTAGCACCCCATAAGCCCGGGGCAGAGGAGCAGAGATACAGCCCACAGACTCCACTACTGTGACAGCTTTAATCCAGGAACTGGATTAACTCTCATTCCTTATCTTGGAGACTGCCATCACTACAGCTGATTACACACACACACACACACACCCCTCTGGGGACCCTGTCTGCCCATTCTTCCTAAAGAGAAACAGAAAAAAACAGAAAGAAAACCCGGCCTGTCTGGGTGCTGCATGCCTTTCCCCATTCACAGCTTAGCTCACGCTTCCCCGTCCCCCCCACAGCCCTCTCTTCCAGCTTAAAACAATTACAATCTGGCTGCCCAGCCAGAACCCCAGCTTCCCCAGGATACCCTCCTCATCCCAGTCTGAGCATAGCCTGGCTGCAGGGTGGGCAGGGTCTCAGGCACTCACCTTGGCTGTTTCCTTCTTCTGAATGCCCTCGTAGGTGGCTCCTTCCTCAGGCTGAGGGATCCTGGGGGCTCTGCCCTCAGCAATCAGCCTCACAGCCTGCACCTGGGGAGACCTGGTTGGTCAGGATTCCCAGTATGAGGACCTTCCCCTTACTCCCATCCCCTGGGTTCACACTGAGTCTGGACCCTGCCCCACACTAATCACACAAGCCTGGCACACCACAGGCAGCCAGGAAATATCTCCTGTATGAAGAGATGGAGCTAGTTTGAATCCAGGTCCAATCTGTACAATGGGCACTAAACCCCGGCCTCTCTGCTACACAAGGTTTTGGAAGATTACATAGAAAACACACACATTTCCGTGTTTTTATCTAAAACCTTCCCTGCCTGGTAAGGAGAATGGGTCGTGAGCCTCGAGATGGTTTTGGAGGGCTGAGATTAAGCAGGGAGTAGTTTCTCTGTTCAAGAGAAGAGGAAGATTGTGGAAGAAGGAATCAGGGTAGGGGGAAGGGCAGCCAAGAAGCCTGAGCTCCTTGTGAGGAAGGGGGAGAGCCCCCAGACACAGCAAGACTGGGAAGGGATGGGGGTGTCAGAATCGTCGGCAGCAGGACTGCCCAGTGGAGTGCTCTGTGGCAAGGCACATGTTCTACGTCCATACTGTCCAATACAGGTGTCATTGGCCAAGCATCGTTCCTAAGCACTTGACATGTAGCTAGTGCGACTGAGGAACTCAATTCTTAATTAGAATTCATTTAAGTTAATTTAATAGCCGCAGGTGATCAGTGGCTGCCCTGTTGGACAGCGTAGCCTTAAAGGATATTTTTAATTGTTTCCTGTGAGATATTCAAGGTAACCCCTTTCTCTGTCTCTCATACAAAATCTTCAGCAAGTTTACTTTGCATGGGAGAGAATACAAAGAGGCATCTAGCCCTCGCTGGTTTGGCTCAGTGGATAGAGCGTCAGCCTGTGGATTGAAGGGTTTGATTCCGTCAAGGGCACATGCCTGGGTTGCAAGCTCGATCCTCAGTAGGGGGCGTGCAGGAGGCAGCCGATCAGCGATACTTTCTCATCATTGATGTTTCTATCTCTCTCTCTCTCCCCCTCTCTGAAACCAATAAAAATATATTTAAACACACACACACACACACACACACACACACACACAAAACAAACACACAAAGAGGCATCTAGTTCTACACACCTGAAAAGTCAAAGGTGGCTGCACACCAGACCGCTGAGGTCTGGGCGGCAGTGAGCACTTTCACGTCACTGCTGTGCTCATTGCTGCTTCCAAACAGCAAGTGCTGTCCTCCTGGAGAACTCGCCCTGTCTGACTCCTGCCTGCCGCTGTGAGAAGCTGGAATGTTGACCATCGCTGGCTGGCCTTCTCCCGCTGGGCCACCAGCAGGCCTGCACACACACCAACCCCTTTAGGGTCAGGTCCCACGGGGTCTGCCTGCTGAGCCACGTGTAAGTGTCTCTCATATCACTCATTCTTGTCTCTTCATCGGGTAACACTGAGTTTTCTGGTGGAAAAAACTCAGTCCACAAGACTACAACTGACCAGCCTTCCTTCCCCCACCGGTCCCAGCAAGAAGCATGTGACTGAGGCTAGCCAGAGTACCCCATCATCCTGGTCAGTGATTGGCTTGGTGTGATCACATGACACCCAAACAAACCAATCAGTCTTCTCTGATTTTTCATTCATGATTTCTAAGAGAAAGAGGATTTCTCTTCCCCTGGGGCCCAGAGGTGTAAGCCTTGAAGTACCAGCGATTTCTTTTCCTCCTATTTGAGAGCAGTCAGCCTAAGAATGAAGCTAACCAAACAGATACGTAAATTTAGGGTAAAGAAAAAGAGAGAAATAGAATCCTAGTGACATGGCTTCAGCCTCTGGATTCAGCCAGGCTTGACACCATCCCTGCCTTTGGTCTTCTTTATTTAATGAGCCCAAAATGTCCCCGTTTTGGCTAAAGCTTTTTGAGTTTGGTTCTTCCAGTTGTAAGCAAGAGTCCTGCCTAACACAGTACATTAAATGTCCTAGTCATACTTCTTTGAAACTGTGAAGTGGGAGCGCTCTCCCTTCAGAACCCTTGAACTGGGGGTACAAATTCCCTGCCAGCTCCAGGGCAGGCTGGGCCTCGAAAGGGTGTCTGGGGCAAATAGGCACATGTGACAAGTCCACTCCCAGCTCTTACCATCCCTTTGATGCCTTCAGGGAAGAGGAAGCGGTTATACAGAGTGCTCACGGTGTCGTCCGGGAGGATCTCACACTCCCTCTGCAGCAGAAGGTCCCCGGTGTCCAGGCCATCATCTGCCCAGAAGACCGTAAATCCCCCTTTCTTATCTCCGTGGATGAGGGTCCTAGGGAACAGAATGAAAGCCTTCGTCTAGCAGCAAGGACCACAGAGAAGAACGACTTGGGGGCAGCCTGTATGGACCCTGCCATCCTCCACCACACCCTCTTGACCCCCTCGGCCCCTGGGAGGTTTGATGCCTGTTCTGGTGAGAATGGCAAGGAGAAATAAAATGCTATTTCTTGACACCAACCAGGCATGGTGATAAAAGCCCGATATGCCTCATGTAACGTAATCTTCCCCACTGATGTAACAGGCATTGCCCCCTTTACAGACAAGGAAACAGATCCAGAGAAGTGAAGAGATGTGGCTATAGAATTCCAACCAGACCAGTCTGTCTGCAAACCCACTCTCTTTTCTCAGCTTAGCTGTCTCCCCACCCTGACTACTCATCTAACTACCCACCTACCAGACACATCACCCATTTATTGTCTTTAGTTCTCTCATCACCCATCTTTCTCTTTTTCTAAGTGGGGTGCTACTGAGAGGATGGCATGGGTGGAAGTTAGAGAAGACCTTTGGACACATCACCTGGTTGGTGGGCCTGGTAGCCTATGGGGTAAGGCCTCCTGACACTCTGCTTCTGAGACCCTGAGGCAAGATGGGAACATGACTGCCCACGTTGAAGCTTACTGTGGGGGTGCGGAGTATTTAGCTAGGTTTATCCCCGCTCTCCTGGGTGTTCTTGCTGATTGATGACACTTAAACCAATCCCGGGTGTGGATGCCATCTGGCAGCACAGTGAGGCACCTGCACGGCACCTGTTCTGGGCTAAGGGAGGATGACAGTTCAGGCAGAGGAGGCTGTTTTGCTACCTTACCAGTTGATGGCCGAGGCCCCTCGGTGCCGGGGGAGCAGACTCGGGTGGTAGATGATGGAGCCATAGCGGGGGGCATTGATGACCTCCATGGGGATGAACTGGCTGCAGAAGGGCAGGACATTGAGCTCAGCACCCAGAGCCTGGTATTTTGCCACCACGTCAGGCAGAGCCTGTCCTTTCTCCCTCCATCGGGGGAACTTGAACACTGGCACGCCATCCTTCTCGGCCTCCAGGCCTGTGGGACAATGAATGGGAAACCAGCCCCTTTTTGCACCCACCCAGGCATGGCCACCTCTGCCTTCCCAGCAAAGTAACTCCTGCCTCTTCTCTCTAGGCTTGTCCCTTTCAGCCTTCCCCACGGCCCAGCCAGGCTCCACCCACAGCACAGAGCGGACAGCACTAGCCAAGGGTGAGGTTTCAGGGACTGCTCTATCTGGTCTGACTTGTGCTGACAACCAAGAGATGACATCTGGACCCCCTCCCTCTCCCAGACTCCCGCTTGATCCCCAACAGCTGGCCTTTTGCCTGCAGACCGCTCCCCAAGGCCTCACATCATGCCCATCAATAAGTTACTATTTCTCTACTCTTCTCTCTGTGGAGGGGTCTGGGACCTGCAGACCACAAAAGCAGTGGCAATATGGGTGCAGGAGGGACACTGACAGGCTGGAGTGGGAGAGGAGGGGAGGGGAGAAGAGGGGAGGGGAGGAGGGCTCCTTCCTCTCTGTGAGCATTACTCCAAGCCTCACTTCTTCACCCAGAGAAGCAGCTGAGTCCTTTGCAGTCTTCTCAGTATCTGCATAACTAGCCTCAGTGCACACAACCCCTTCTTGCTGGTGTCGGCACTCCAAGATCCAAGTCCCAGCCCTCATGCCCCTCTCCCCACCCTGTTATCAGCCCCCAATGGCCAGCACACCCTCCTCACAGGTCTGAATTACACCCGCCCCCCGCATTTCCTAGTGTTAGAAGTCACAACTTCTTCCCTCAACTTTTCCTAGCCTGAGCGGTGGCAGCTGCCTCCTGCAGTCACTATACCAGCACCTCCAAGTTCTCTTTTGCCTGCCTCTCTTTAGCACCCATCAGACACTTGTACTTGGACTGTGTTCTCGCTCCTGATGTCTGGCCCCTGACTGGACCTGGCCCACTTCTAGCCTCTCCATCTCTGTACCGTGGCATCCAGAGGTGTTGAAGGAGGGGGGGGGGGGTCAGTGTGAGCAGACCGGACTGTGCTTGCACAAGCTGTTCCCACTGGGACCAAGAGAATACTTCTGCATGACATCTGAGGTAAGGTCAAGTAGCAGCCTCAGTCTGGGTCCAGGCTCAGGAGCTGGTGTCAACAGTCACTTAGTGGCCAGGGCTGGGCTCAGGCTATGACATGGGTCCCATCTAAGAACGGGGCCTGACTGCTGTCTGGGGAGACTCAACCCTTCCTTATGAACCAAGCCTTGTGTCCGGTCAGCCCCACAGGCCCTTTTCCTAAGCCTGGCCCCCTATTCCATGTCTGTCAGGCCTGAGAAGACCCGAGAATGTCCCTGGAGAGTCTGTGAATCTGAGCTGAGGGCCCTGCATCTTACTGGGCTGCTGAGGTCCCCAGCACAGCCAAAGGCATTAGCATCACCTGGGAACCTGTTAGAAATGCAAATTCTCGGGCCCCATTCCATCCTCCTGAACAGAAACTTCCATGGTGGGGCTTAGCACTCTGTGATCAGCCCTGCTCAGTGGCGGAGACACAGTGACTCCTGCCTGGCATCCCTTTCACAGCCTGGGGACTAGGGTCAGGGAAACATGGAGTAACCGGACAGCAGAGCTGGGAGTAGGCCGCGGTGTTCCTGTGGCTCTTCTCCAGCATGGAAGCCCCGCCTCACAACTAGGTGGGGAGGAGGTCTCCAGGGACACACACGGCCCCACCACAAGATCCTGCTGGCTTCTGCTCCATCCACTGCTGCCTGCCTTCTGGGATACCCCCATTCCCTGCTCCTAGACCACCCACTCACCCAGGGGGTCCGCTTTCCCATTCTTGTCTGGGACAGTGAACACGCCTACGACCTCATAGCCTTCCTTCCTCAGGTGGCAATAAACTTCCTGGCCAAACAGGCTCTGCCCAATCACTGCGATCTTCATGGCAGCAGGGGTGGGTGGGAAGGACCTGGGGAAGGAAAAAGGTTGCAGCATTAGAAAGGACTCGCTGGCTGCAAGCAAGCCGACCCTGGTCCAAGTGTGGCAGCTGCACAGCGCCTCACATGCACCCGCTCCCCAACTTCTCAGCCCCCTTTCTGGGGCTTCTTAATGGTGGGCCACTGCAGTGAGACCAGAGAGAAAGGTTCCCCAAGGGAAGGGGGAAGATTTTAGATGTTACAGTGGGAGACATGTACAGAGATTGTAGAATTAGGGACTTCTACTTGAACTCCTCCAAATCGGCACAGAACATTGGGCGTCAAGTTCCCTGAGGTGTATTTGAACATATTTCAGGAGCTAACCAGTCTGTGACCTTGGTGAAGTCACAGCAAGCCTCAGTTTCCTCGATCACTAGTGAGAAGGATGTCACGTGCCTCAAATGACTTTCAGCCTACAAATGAGCCAGGAAGCAGCAAGGGGGCCTGGGCCTGGGGGCCTGGTTACCTTAATCTCACAGAAAGTCACATGTGCTGGACAGGCCCTGAGGACTGCAGGTGTAGTGGAAAGGGAGAAGGGGTGGGGTGCCACTGGCCAAGAAGAAGGAAGATACGTGGAATGATGCATACCTAGACCATGCAAGTATCTCCAACGTTTGATCTTTCATTCACCACACTCATGTCTGTAAAACCTATTATTCTCCTGGTGCATTGCTTTAAATTGTCCATTCAGAAAATCATGCATACTTTATGGAAAATTTTATGAAAGTAACAAGCCTCATACATACAGAAAAATGCACAAAGCATTGGTATGTAGCTCAATGAACACAACCTTATAATCAGCACTAAGAAAAGGAATTACTTCAGAAGCCCTGTGCATCTCTTCTAGACACTACACCCCACTTAGAGTGAATGAACTTTTAACAATATCAAATACTTCTGCCTGTTTTAAAATATATGTGTATATCTTTTTCATTTGTATAAATGGAATCGTACATTGTAACGTTCTGTGGATTTATCCCCGCTAACGTTCCCCATGTTGTGGTACTGTGCTCATTCTGATTGCTGCATCATATTTCATTGTGTGAATGTAAACACAGGCATTTACTTATCCACTCTACTGTTGACTGGCATTTGGGTAGTTTTCCAGTCTGAAGCTATTACCAGTAAGTATACTATAAAGATTCTGCCACACGGCTCTTCCTGCATATAGGTGCTCATTTCTGTGGGATATGCACCTCAGAGTGGAATTTCTGGCTCACAGATATAAAAATGTTTGACCTTAGCATATTCTGTCAGTTTTCCAAAGTGGTTGTATCAATTTCCACTTCCATGTGCTCTGCATTCCAGCCTTGTGTCTTTTCATCTCAGCTATTTTGCTAATATGAAATACTGCTGCAGAAGACAATGTTAAGAGAATAAAAAGAAGCCATAATGAAAAACCATTTGCAAAAAGATATCTAATAAAGGTCTGGTATTCAAAATTTACGAAGAGCCCATAAAACTCAACATAAAAAAAAACACATAGATACCTAATTTAAAGATGGAGGAAAGGCCTGAATAGGCATTATATATATATATATATATATATATATACAGATAGTAAAAAAGTATATGAAAAGATGCTCAACATCATATGTTATTAGGAGTTGCAAATTAAAACAATAATGAAATACCACTACATGCCTATTAAAATTACTAAAACCCAAATCATTGATCAATACCAAGTGCTGACAAGGATGTAGAGCAATGGTGGGAACACAAAATGATACAGCCACTTTGGAAAATAATTTGGCAGTTTATTACAAAACTTAGTGTACTCTTTTCATACAATCCAGCAATCACACTCCTTGGTGTTTACTTAAATGAGTTGAAATTTTATGTCTACACAAAAACCTACACTGATTCCCACTCTGTCTGCACCTAGGCAGGTGGCAATCTGCATGGGAATTTATGGTAGCTTTAGTGTATAATTAGTAAAACTTAGAAGCAACCAATATGTCCTTCAGTAGGTGAACAGATAATAAACTGTGGTATATCCAGACAATGGAATATTGTTCAACACTAAAAAGAACTGATCTATTCAAGTCATGAAGAGACATGGAGAAACCTTAAATTCACATTACTCAGTGAGAATAAAATATTAAATGTCCTAGCCAATATTAAAAGGCTACACACTGTATGATTCCAACTATATGACAGTCTCAAAGGGCAAAACTAGAGGGACAATGAAAAGATCTGTGGTTGCCAGGGGTTTGGGAGGAAAAGGAGGAATTAACAGGTGGAGCACAGAAGTTTAAAAAAAAGCTGTTCTAAAAAAAAAACCCCTATCTATTAATTTAATTAATTAGATAAAATAAATAAATCTAGCTCTATGGTTCACATCTTACTCTAAAATACAGTTCAATTTGGTTTAAAATATTTAAAACTAGAGGCCCAGTGCACAAAATTCATGCACGGATAGGGTCCCTGGCCAGCAATCAGGGCCGATTGTGGCCTTCTGGCTGCCAGCCAGGGCCTTTCTTTGTTCTGCACCACCCCCTGGTGGTCAGCACATGTCCTAGCAAGCTATTGGTCTTCTGGTCAAACTCCCATGGGGATAATGTGCATATTAGGCTTTTACATATATAGATATTAAATATAGAAAGAAGACATTAAAGTATTAGAAAATACTGGTAAATTTTAGGCTTTACAAGCCTGAAACTACACAAAAAATATAAAAGAGAGTATATGACAATTTTTCATACATGAAAATTTTAGGCCTCTGAAATAATTTGCCAAATAAAAACTACCAACAGACAAATAAAAACATATTCATATCACAAGTAATAAAAAATTTAAAGTAAAACAAGGGGCTATTTTTCTTTTATAAAATTGGAAGATATTTACAACAATATAAATATCTGATGTTGGCTAGGCTATGGAAAATGGACACTTATAAACTGCTGATAGTGGTATATGATAGATAACTAAGTGCACTGATAAAGTGGTCCAAACTCTCTGGAGGAAAATTTGGCAATAAATATCCAAATCCTAAAAATAATTCTTCTGCCCTGACCAGTTTGGCTCAGTGGATAGAGCGTCAGCCTACAGAATGAGGGGTCCAGGTTTGATTCTGGTCAAGGGCATGTACCTTGGTTGCGGGCACAACCCCAGTGGGGTGTGTGCAGGAGGAAGCTGATCAATGTTTCTCTCTCATCAATGTTTCTAATTCTCTATCCCTCTCCCTTTCTCTCTGAAAAAAAAATCAATAAAATATATTTTAATAATAATAATAATAATTCTGACTCAGCACTTTCACTTCTAAATTATGTTTGAACAAGCAAATAATGACATGAGTATTTTACAATAATGAGACATCACACTATTTAAGTCATGCTGCTGTTAGAAATGGCAACATAATCTGTTTCACTCCCAGAAATTTATGAGCTAAAACACTGAAACAAGTAACATCTCACTATGATTTTTAAGGTATATGTGCAAGCACCTGTGTTTGTGTACTTGCCTGAAGAATTCAAACAGAAATGTTAAAAGTCACTGGGTGGAGTTTTTTGGGTCTGAGGTGTTTTGGGAGAGGGGTCAGAAGGAATGACTGCATTTACCCTTTTCTTACCAGAATGCTGTCTGTTTTTGTTTTTTGCTTTTTTTCAATCCTCACTCAAGGATATGCTTTCATTAATTTTTTTTTTTTTTTTTTTTGAGAAAGAGGAAAAGAGAGGGATATCCATGTGAGAAAGAATCATCCATCGGTTGCCTCCCCTATGTGCCCCAAACTGGGGATGGAATTGGTAACCTAGATATGTGCATTGACCGAAAATTGAACCCTCAACCTTTTGGTGTATGAGAGGATGCTCCAAACAACGGAGGCACCCAGCCAGGGCTTCTTTTCCTTTCCCTACACTGGGCATGTCTTCTTTGTGGAAAAATAAAGGGGTACACAATGATTCCTTTGGAAGCAGGTAGAGTCTGGTAGCCGCCACGTGAGGCTGTTGTCACAGCTGAGGAGTGGTGAGAGGGGCCTCAGCTACCCATTGGCCCCTGGCCCTTGGAGAAGAAAGATCAGGGGCAGCAAGAGGAAGGAGCTGGGAGGAAGACAGCAGAGCCTGCGTGGGCAGCCAGCAGCCTCCCAGCTTGTGCCTCCTTTCAGCGTTGACACCGGTCAAGGTCCTTGCCCAGGCGGTGGTACGCGGGGACGCTGTGGGCTGCGCAGGCAGCGGTAGGAATGTAAGGGCTTTCCGGGTCTCCTACCCCAGACCCCACCCAGGACTGGCTCCCCAGGACCCAGCTACCGGACCCTGCGAGCGAGTGGAGCTGTCAGTGCAGGAGAGCAGCTCCGGGTCACCTGTTGTGTTGTAGCCTGTGGCCCACCAGGGAACACGGCTCTAGACCAGGCAGGGCTCCGCTGAGCTGCCAGGCGGGCAGCCTTCACTCCCCTCAAGGTGTCCCGTTCCTCTAATTGCCATCTATCCTCTCCAGCAATCAGTCTCTTCAGCTCGGCACCTGGCTGGCAGCCCACTTTTCCTCTCACAGCCAGGGTCCCGGGGGAGGACCTGTCCCAAGATCCTGGGCACAGGGGATAGACCTCGAGCAGGGAACCGAGAGCACTGGAGGCTGTAAACTGGGCTTCACCACCGCCGGTAGCTTTCCTCTCCCCGCTCAGTTTCCTTATCTCTGTAAGGGATTGTTTCCCAGCTTTGCTGCAAAGGTTATAACTAACTCACAGAGGGCCTGCTGTGGCCAGCTGGGGCGTAAGCTCAAGTTCTTCTCACGCAACCCTAGGAGGAGGGCACTACTGTTTATCGCCCGTCTCAATTTCAGCCCAAGAAACTGAGATTCCGAGTTTAGGAAACTCGCCTAAGAACACGGAGTAGGAGGGAGTGGGGAGGGAGCCAGAGCCCACAGCTGGTAACCCTCGGCCTGGGAATACCTGTAAATTCCCCTCGGTCCGCACCCAGGCCGGTGGCAAATGAGGGGCCCCAACAGGTACGGGCGGGGCCTGGGCTCTGAGCGGGGCAACCCCAAGAACCAAGTCGTGGGGTCCAGGCTCCTCTTGCACAGAACCAACAATAGGGCAGTTTTCACAGTCCCTAGAACGGGGCACGGCACCCAGAAAACGGGGGGCATGTCGTCCCTCTATCGCGCACCATCCCCGTCTCGCTCCCCGTCTTTTCCGAACCTTCTCTCTCTTCTGCAAACATGGTCTGTAGCGCCCACCCAAGGGGCTCGACCTCCGCCAGGGGGCCCTACCCAGCGCCCTGCGGCGGCCCTTTAGCCTCAGGACCCCACACCAGGCTGGAGGCTCCGCTGCCCCAAAGGGGACCCCGAACCCAGACCCCGGGCCCTCGCATTCCCACGGAGCCCCTGCGCCCACAGCCCCCGGAGCCGCCAGCTGGAGCAGCCCGATTCCTGGGGAGAAGGGGCGGATGGGGTGCCCGGGACTCACCGGGCTCGGAAGGAGCGGCCGCGGGCCTGCAGGGACCTCTGAGAGCTGAGCTCCTGGCGCCGGGGCTGGCCTAGGCTGCCCGAGGGGGAGGCGGAGAGGTGGGACCTGCCGCGGCCAGTCCCGGGCCACCGCCGAGGCCAGAGCCCGGGGAGGGCGAGGCGCCGGGCGGGGCGGGGGCGGGACGCGGAGCCGCTGACCCTCCATCCGGACGGCGGTGGGAAGGACTCGCCTAACGGAGGCGCAGGCGGGCGCTCACTCGCCCTCTCTGGCTACGGGTCCTTCCAGAATTCACCAAGCGTGGGCTTTGAAAAGGAAACTCTTGCCCAACCCGGCAGGTTTCCCCCACTCACTCAGAAGCAGAGCGTCAGGTTCCCACCAGGTGCTGTGGACACGGGCAGAACCCAGCCACACCCTTGCCGCCTGAGCCTCATGCACCGGAGAGAGGCAGCAACTGCGCGCCCGGTGCTCACCGGGTTCTGCCTGCCCAGTGTCCGCCCCTCCTAGCTCTGCTTCCACCTCGTCTAGAGGCCACGACCCCTGCCCTGGCTCCCAACCTGACTAGTCCTGTCTCAGGCAGGGTTATCGGTTTCCCCCTGCACCAAAAACAGTCCAGGGGAAAAGAATGCAGAGGAGAACAAACCTGCCCACTGTGTCCTGCCTTCCAGCCTGTGCTGAGATGCCTCCTTGCACCTGGAATGCCTTCCTCACACCCACTGGACCTCTCTGTGCCCTTCCCAGCCTTGCTTTCCAGGGCTCCCGCTGCCTGAATTCCAGCCCCCTGGACCCCTCTTCAAGTGCCTGAACACATCAAGCTTGCTCCAGCCTCCAGCTTCTACCTTGGCCTCTGCTGGAACGTTCTCTCACAAATACTACAGAGGCTTGCCCTCTCTCACCTTCACATCAAATACCTGATGCAGAGCCTCAGGGAAGCTGTTCTAGGTCACGCCGTCTAAAGGCCCTCAGCCGCTCTGTCACATCCCCCTCTCTATGTCACATCACCCTCTCGTACCTCCTTCGCAGCACTCACTGTATAGCTGAGGTTTTCTTGTTCATCATTTGTTTATTATCTGTCTCTACCACTCGCTTCTAAGCTCTTTGAGGGCAGGAAACTGGTGTGATCAATTTACTGTTGTATTCCCAATACACACAGTGGTGGCACCTAGTAGATGCTGAACGTTTGTTGAATGGCTTAATGCCCACATGCCAGGATGAACACCCAAGACTGAGGTGGCCCATCTCTACTGAGCCTTCTAGCTCATTCTGGGGAGCTGTCCCCTGATCTTCGTGCTCCAGCCTCCAGGACTCCTGACTATCCCTCACATACACCAATCTTCTTGACTTATAAACTTCCCACATGCTAACTCATCCTCTTCCTAAGGGAATCTCATTCACATTTCAGGGGTTCCTACTTAAATGTCACATCTTCAGGGCAGCTTTCTCTAAGCACACACCCACGAGGACAGATTATATGACTACAGAGGGGCCTCTAACTTCCCTTCATGCACGCCTTTCCATTGTAAATTTATCATGGCTTCTGCGATTCTTTGATCGACATCCCTCTCCCACTAGACTATGGACACTCCCTCTGTCAAGAGGAGGAGTACAATTCCTTGAGCCCTTGAGCATCTACTGGACTCAGTAACTTGCTTCTAACAAGTGATAGTCTTTGAGGGCAAAGACTATCTTGGTCCCCAGGAATTCCCCAACATTCAGTGCAATGCCTTGTGTTCCGAAGGTGCTCAGTGAAATTTGTGGAATAAATGACTGAATGTCAGGGGCCGGGAATGGGAAAGCAGTGTGAGCAGAACTCTGAAGCTAGAATAGAGATGGCAGAATAACAGGTGGCAACAGGAACCACCAAAAGGATGACTAAGAGACTGGACACCCCAAAAAGGTGCTAGAAAATCAGAGAAGAACTCATAGACTTGCAGGGTATAAAGAGCAGGGAAGGAGGGGAGCTTAAGCAGAAAGTTTAGCAACGCTGCCACCTGCAGTAACATGGAAAAGGAAAAGGTGCCAAGTGAACTGGGTAATCTGGTAAGGACATTTCAGGCAGATTCTTGAAGTTGCTTCCTAGCTTCTTCTTACTGCTTATATTAAAAAGGGAGAGAAGAGAGATAAGCCAAAAGGACTGTTAAATAAAAGGAACCAAAATTTGCTGGTTTAAAAAATTCCCAGCTTCTCCAAATATCAAATGATGCTTAAATTAACCAACAACTCCCAGGCAAAGATGCAGTCCAGGGCCATGCCAGGAAGAGATGGTTTAAAGATAAGCCAAGGGGTGGCGGTGAAATCCTTCGTTAGGTTCTCAAAAACATCAAAAGCGGCACCTCAGAGTACTAGTATTCAGTTAAGCAGGAGCACTTCCAAGAATCTTGAAGTTGTCATTTAGCCAAGGCCCGAGGTAGAGAAGAACTAATCTCAAAGAGATGCCCGTCGTTTAGAGGAGCGAACCTCAATGAGATTCACAGAAAACACACAAAGTTTTTTAAGAGTTTTTTTGTTATTGGTAAAACAGTGCCAGTTTGGAGCTTGGACTAAAAGAATGAGAGATAGGACAAAATAAAAAGACTTCTGGAGCTGCCCGCCCCAATTCTACTGGCAATAAGCAATCCCAGAAAGTACACGGAAGCAAACATGGGCTGCATTTCACGGAAACAAATGGCATGACTAGAGAGCAGAACAAAGATCCCATAGGTGGAACCAGAGAGGCCCACCGTTGCATAGGAATATCTACAGTGGTTGTGCTATGCCTGCCCCACCATTGTATGTTGGGGAGAGGGATGTAGGAGTGTATGTTGGTGGGGTCGGGGGAGGGGGAGCAAGACTACAGACAACTTATCTCTGGAACTCATGGGTCCATAAATTGAGAGCAACTAGCAGTACACTGAAGGAAATATACCCAAGGAGCCTCCTTCACATCAGAACCTGATTTGGATGCAAAGATTCTGGACTTGGAGCTCATTCTGCAGTAGGATGGGACTTTTGCCAAGGGGTGGGTATTAAGAAGGGTGTGTGTGTTTTGCAAGTGAAAGGACAGAAAATAATTTGTGGCCACTGGGTGAATGGTAGTAATTTTTAAACTCTTGGACACTCCCTCTGTCAAGAGGAGGAGTACAATTCCTTGAGCCCTTGAGCATTTACTGGACTCAGTAACTTGCTTCTAACAAGTGATATGGCATAGACGTGACAGTGTGTGGCTTTTGAATCTATTATTCCATAGACCAGATAGAGAAATTGGGCCTGTGGTCAGAAGTGGCAGAAGACAGCTCTTCTGTATCCTAGAACTCTATGAAAACCTCTGAATGAGTCATACTGAACACCCCTTGACCAGTTCAGTTCACATGCCAGGAATGCTCCTTCACTTCATCTACCTAAGCTCATGCTTCAGCGATTGGCTTATGTATTGTCCCTTTTGGAAAACCTTCCCCAGCCTCTATCTCTTGGAAATTCCCATATTTATAGCACAGATCATATTCTAGTATAACTTTCCAAATGCTTGTCTGTCTCTCTCAACTGTAAGGCTCCCGAGGGTAAGGACAGGGACTACTTCCTCCGTGGAGCCCAGAGCCCTACATGGGACCTGACTCAAAGGCACCAGTGGTTGTGTGTGGACTGAGGATGTGCCTAACAGAGAGCCTCTGCCAGAACTTTCTGTGGATCCCTAGGTGGCTGGGAGGACAGTGGGTGCTTGCACAGTCCCATGTTCTGGTTAAGGGGATGGGGCTACTGTTCCAATCCAGGGGCAGTTTAGAGGATGAGTCTGCCCAGGGCCACAGGAGTGGTGGGTTTGCTTTCTATTGTGATGATTCAGCTTGTCCTTTGGGAACTCAGTAACTGGATGGTGGAATGTGTACTCTGCGAAGGAAACATTAACTGGGCAAGGTCTATGACCTTTGGGAAATCAAAACAGGCAGGACACATGACCTGAACTTTCTTTTCAAATTTGGGGCCAGTGTTCCCCATTGCTCAACTTCTGTGGCCTCCTATTCAGATACAAAATGAGACCACCCCATACTTCCATTTTGCCTTGTGAATTACTCATGGTATCACCTGATGGCTCATCCCTTAGAGCCTTCCCCCAGTGGGAACCTGGAATTCAGGATGGCTTTCCTTGATGATCTCCCTGGAATATCAAAGCCAACGTGTGATTTTACATATTATTTTAGTTCATTCTGGCTGCTATTACACAATACACACTGGGTAGCTTATAAACAACAGAAATTTATTTCTTACAGTCCTGGAGGCTGGAAGACTGAGGTCAGGGTACCAGCACGGTTGGGTGAGAGCCCTCCTCTGAGTCACAGATTTCTCATGTGTCTTCACATGAGCTCCACATGGTCTCCATAGGGGGCATGGAGCATCTGCCACATCCAAAGGAGGACAGTGTGGAGAGAGGGCTGTTTGAGAGGAGTTGTGAACTTGGGCAAGGACACAGCCAACTACAAGGGAGAATAAAAACCCATCTCATTCTCTTCCCTCTCTCCTCAGGTCTCCTTCCAGGACTCTCTCATGTTTGGGTAACTGGCAGTCACAGATAAAGAGGCTGGTAGAAGCAGTCCTTCCAGGTCAGACTCCTGAGCAGCAAGTATCCAAGACAGGAAGAGCGGATGAGCAGATACCATCCAGTTAGGAGAAAGCCCACCCAAGTTTAACGGAGGGAAATTAATATGAAGCCATAGTTACAGAAGCATTAGAACTGAGGGTGCAGACAAGAAATAATGAGACAACCCAGAGATTAGCAGCAGACAAGGAGCTGAAACCCCTAAGGCCAGGTGGTCTGACAAAGGGAAAATGAGATCACTGGTGCCATTCATATTGCCAAATCCAGTGCACACACTTTTCCCCCCATTTGACCTCTCCATAGCAGTCAATGCTGTTGGTCCCATGTGTCAATCATGTGCCTGGTTGTTCACAACACTTGCCATCATCTGCTCTGTATTGCAAAGTTCTGAAATTGGAGCCATCCAGCGGGGGAGGGGGGGAGAGGGGCAAACATAAAAGAGAACCACCTAGGAACTGGGACCAACAGGGTGGCCCAGGGAGAACTGAGATCAAGGACATCAAGCCTCTCCTGGAAATGCAGCCTTAAGCACAGATGATGCTCATTCTTCCCCATCCCCCCAGGGCTTCCCAGAGCTTCCCAGGCCTTAAACACACTGGAAGGCGCTCACTTGACAGCAGCCGAGAAATGTGGTTCCCTGAGAAGTGTGGTTCACTGCAGAGTGGAGCAGGGTGAGGGACAAGGGAGAAACAGAGGAGTGAATAACAAGGCACATGACTGACACAATGAGACAAGAGCTTTGACTGCTCCAGAGAGGACAAGATGGGGAAGATAGTCTGTGTATTATATTTGGCAACATGAAAGGTGTTAGTGATGTCAGTGAACACTGTGTCTGGAGTAGCAGGAGAAGAGCCATCTTGGAGGGAGTAAGAAACAAGTGTCTGATGATAAAAACATGGAATCAAGCACTTGTGGCCTTTTGGGCTGTTAAGAGGAAGATAATGAGAAAGGCCAAGACCTGGAGTCAAGGAATGGAGTTTTTAATGAGAAACTTACCAGTGTAAAAAGTCTATGGGAAGGATTCGGTTGAGAAGGAGAAACTGAATGTACAAGGAAGTAAAGGGAAAATTAGTAGTGCCTGTGGACCCTAAATAGGTGGGAAGGGAAGGCATCTAAAAACAGATTCACGGAGTGTCCTTCAGTGACACTAACCAGAGGGAAGCAAGGCAGGATGGACTGGGTGGGATGGTTAGATGGATATGTGGATGGATAATGGATAGATGGATGGATAAGTAGATGGAAGGAAGGAAGGAAGGAAGGAAGGAAGGAAGGAAGGAAGGAAGGAAGGAAGGAAGGAAGGAAAGAAGGAAAGAAGGAAGGAAGGGGATATGGATGTGTGGATGGATGAATAGATGGACATGTAGACATAGGAACGGATCATGGGTGGATGGGTGGATAATGGATGGCTATGTACCAGTAGATGAATAGATTGATGGGTGGATATCTGAATAGTGGATTTCCTTTGCCTGTTTCATGTTGATTCAAGATAATAGAGCTCACCTTATAGCTTTCCTTCTCTCTATAAACAACAGGTGAGGTCATCTTGTGAGGTAGGATGGGGGAAGGTGGTTGGTTTGTGAAAGTTTGAAAAGCCAAGGCAGTGTTGAAGGCTCATTTGATATTGGTGGTCATGATTAGGACCCATCTGTACTATTTTGAAACCCTTTTCTAGCAGCACCAGGTACTCAAAGAAGAGGTAGTACAGAAAAGTAAAGAGATCTTTGTGTTCATCCACAGCTGGCAATTTTCCCAGATGATTTCAGTGAAAAGCAAAGGGCAATAGTGAACTGCCGTATCTAAGCTGGACAAGGAAATTGCTGATGGGTGAGGGAAATTATAGAGGTCAATAAACTAGATAGAGGTTCCTGAAGGCCAATGAATGGTCATGCTGGGACAGTTGAACCAGAGGCTGAATGAGAGAACATGTGGGTGGAAAATGAGATGGGGATGCCTAAATCAATGGCTCTGGAAGTGGAGGGGGCCGAGGTGACCACAGTTGTAAGAAAGGGTCATGAGGAGGTTATGGCAGCAACGGCCCATTTGAGACTAGCACTAAGAAGAATCACACATTTTTATATTCCCTGTAATTGATATCTTTCTATTTTGGACCAGCAACTACCATTTTTAATTGCTTTAGTTCTCATGCTTTATTTTTCACTTTACTTTATTAAAAATAATTACTTACCCTATGACCCAGCCATTTCATTCCTAGATACTTTAACCAAGCCAATAAAATATACATTCACACAAAGACTTGTAGAGTGTTCACAGCAGCCTTATTCATCATAGCCAAGACCTGGACACAACCCAATTGCACATCAACAGGAGAAAGAATAAACGAAGTGTGATATAATTATACAGCAGTGTATGGCTTACTAGTATCAATGAAAAGGAGCGAATAAATGTGGCAACATTATGTTAAGTGAAAGAAGCCAGACGCAAAAGGGTGCATACTGTATGATTCCATCTGTAGGAGAGCTAAAGTCAGACAAAACCAATCCATGGGGTAAAAGTCAGATAGCAGTTAACTGGGACAGGGTGCAAGGGGGTGGATAGGAAAGGGTTACCAGGAAACCTTCCCTAGAGCCTTGTGAGTGGTGGCTACAACACTTTATGCAATTTTCAAAACTCATTAAACTGAACACTTAAGGTATGTGTATGGAAATTATTAAATGACTATACACTAATACAATAGTTATGCTCAGTATAAAATGTAAACCAATCCAAAGGTGGATAAAGAATAATCCTCCCCACCTCATCCCCCGCACACATCACCCTCCTTGGTCTTCCCTGGCATAACGGATGTCACTACTGTTTATTTTACAAAATTGAAGTCATTGTTATTGTGCTTATTACTCTGCAATGCCATTTCTCATTAAAAAAAAAAAAAAAGTGCATCACACACCCACCAGTGTGACTCAGTGGTTGAGTGTCGACCTATAAACCAGGAGGAGGTCACGGTTTGATTCCTGGTCAGGGTACAAGCCCAGGTTTCAGGCTCAATCCCCAGTGTGGGGTGTGCAGAAGGCAACTGAGCAATAACTTTTTCTCATTATTGATGTTTCTATCTCTCTTTTTCTCTCCCTTCCTCTGAAATCAATAAAAATATATATATATTTTTTAAATGCATCTCAGTCTCCCTAACTGTCAGTAGATAGAAAATCTGATTTCTCCCTCCTCAATCTTCTCCCCTGCACCCCCGGTGAAACAATTCTGTGGAAACTCTGTCTTTTTATTATCACTATTAGAGGCCTGATGCACAAAATTTGTGCATGGGGCAGTGGGGGTCCCTCAGCCTGGCCTGCACCCTCTCACAATCCAAGACCCCTCAGGGGATGTCTAACTTCCGATTTAGGCCTGATGCCGCAGAGATGTGTGTGGGGTCAGGCCTAAATTGGGAGTTGGACATCCCTCTCGCAATGCGGGACTGCTGGCTCCTAACTGCTCACCTACCTGCCTGCCTGCCTGCCTGATCACCCCTAACCACTCTGCCTGCCTGCCTGATCACCTCTAACCACTCGCCTGCCTTCCAGATTGCCCCTAACTGCTTGCCTGCCTGCCTGATTGCCCCTAACCATTCTTCCCTGCCTGCCTGATAGCCCCTGACTACTTGCCTGCCTGCATGATCACCCTTAACCTTGGCTCCTATCATGGCAACTTCATCTGGAAGGATGTCTGGAAGGTCGTTCAGTTGTCCAGCCTAATTAGCATATTACGCTTTTATTATTATAGATAGGACCCTTGTGAAGGACTTAACACACTTTCCCAGAAGTCATCATATCCAAGTCAAAGAGAAATACAGCAACCTTAAAATCTATGATGTCACTAGAAAATTTATCCTAAGCCACAAGGACCAATTTGTATCACATCAACAGGTTTTTAGGAATCATTCTGCTGGTATATATTTATAATTTGCAGAAAAATAATGCAGAATTCCACTAATTATTGTATTTTTATACAATTTGTTTTAATATACTTCTTTTGGAAAAAAATCAATAGTTGCAAATGTGTTAGACTTCGTAATATTTGAAAAATGTGTGTTACATTTTTAAAAATCCTTTTGGCTTAATTTTTTTTTTAATTTATCTTTATTGTTCAGATTATTACAGTTGTTCCTCTTTTTTCCCCCATAGCTCCCCTCCTCCCAATTCCCACCCCAACCTCTGACCTTGCCCCCCCATTGTCCTCATCCATAGGTGTACAATTATTGTCCAGTCTCTTCACGCATCCCTAACACCCTTAACCCCCGAAAATTGTCTGTCCACTCCCTTTCTATGCCTCTGATTCTATTCTATTCACCAGTTTATTCTGTTCATCAGATTTTTTATTCACTTGATTCTTAGATTCACTCGTTGATATATATTTGTTGTTCATAATTTTTACTTTCCTTTTTCTTCTTCCTCATTCTCAAAGGATACCTTTCAGCATTTCATATAATACTGGTTGGG
>PVJC01017443.1:0-32510 GCA_004026665.1 Murina feae | reverse complement strand
TCTTTATAGCCCAGTGAGTTGTGGGTTGGTACACGTTTGACATGGTTTGAAACTCTAGGTAGGAAGCCAATCCCTGGACTCCGTTCTGAATAATGAGAAGAATGGGAGAAGTGGGAAATGCTAATAATTAAGATAATGAATTCAGGCTGCCCCACTACTGAGCGGGGACCCTGCCACAATGGCCTGAGTTGGGAGTCTCTTATAGTTGAAGTATCACTCTCACCAGTGAGGATTTCTTTCTCCAGCCCTCAACTTTCTCAGGTCTTTTTACTCACATTCTTTGGAAATTTACCTTCCTCCTGCATTGAAATGTCATCTTATAGAAGAGATTAAAGACCCAAATGACTTTTGAAAGATAATAATGATAATTAAAGATTAATAGCATTAGCTCACATGTATCGTGTGCTATGTCCTGTACTGAATGCTTCAGATTTAGTTTTCAAAAATAACCTTGGAGGTGCTGTGATGACTCTAGGTGGAACACCAAGACACACGAAGTGGATGAGGCCACCCAGCTACAGAGAACCTGAGTCCCATCTGACTCCACAGCCTAGGCTCCCAGTCATGTGCTATTAGCCTCATAAGAGCATTGACTAGGATGGGCAGAGGCCTCTGGCCAGGGAGTGGTCAGGGGGAGAGGACAGCATGAGCAAAGGCAAGGAGTGGTAATGAACCTAGTGTGTGTGGAGATTGGTGTGACTGAGCAGAGAGTCCATGTGAGCGTTTTTCTGGGAAATGAAATTGGGTCCCAAGGAGGTGGGGGTTGGACAGGTTATAGAGGGCACTGCTAATCAGCAGGCAATGAGGAGCTCAGGCGGGTTCTTGAGTGGCGACACAAAAGCAGATGGCAGAACACAGTCTAGCGGCAGTACATGCAGGCCAGATCAGACCCTTTTGGAAACGCCTGCATGTTCCAGTCCCAAAGCAATGAGTACCTTGCTCTAGTGCGCTATGTTGTATGAGTTTGAGAAATCATTTTTGGAACAGAATCTGGAACGCACTGCTTTTCTTTGATTTTTGTAGAAGCCAGAGGGAAGGCCTTCCTTTGAAGATTTGCTGCGCACGATAGATGAACTAGTTGAGTGTGAAGAAACTTTTGGAAGATAAGTGGTGTTGTGACCAGTGGCTTCCAGACTGCAAAGCACAAGGAAGAAATGGCACTTTGTAGCTAACCTTTAATTTATTTAGCACGTGGATGTGTAGATTGTTTTACTGACAAACTAAAAACACCTAATGCATCTGCATTTAGACCATCCTTAGCCCCGTTACTGAATCTTCCAGGTTATGGAAATGCTGCCTCAGAGATGGCGGTTAAAAGCACTCTTACAAACTCCAGAGGGCTTCTGTGCCCAGAGAGGTGCCATGCCCAGGCCCCAGGGTTCACCCACTTGAGGGGTGCACATGGGCCATGTTGGCTGGTGCCAGTGGAAGACCAGGGAGTTTGGGAAGGGCAAGGGCCTCAGAGCCAGGCTCCAGCAACCCATCTCTTCCCTTTAACTTCCATAGAAATGTGGGCCCTGGGGCACTGTCTCATGTGGGTTCTGGAGGAACTAGCAACCACATTGGATACATACCCATCTTTTGTTTTGAAAACATCTGTTTTTAAGACTGCCATTAGTATTACATTACAAAACATTCGTACCCTGTATATATTGTAAATATATATAATATATAAAGTTATATATTTATAAGAAACATGAGTTGTCTTTTCTTTTTTTTAATCATTATTTTTAACCCTTACCCAACCATATGTTTTTACTGATATTTTGAGAGAGAGGGAGAAAAAGAGAGAGAGAGAAACATCGATGTGAGAGAGAAACACTGACCAGATGCCTCCCGTGTGCACCCCGGCCGGGAATTGAACCCACAACCTAGGTGTGCCCTGACCAGGAATTGAACCCGCAACATTTTGGTGTACAGGACGATACTCCAACCAACTGAGCCACCCTGCCAGGGCATGAGTTATTTTTTAATTGAAACTTTGAATTCTATAGCACATGCGCTAACCTTCTTAGGACTTGGGGTGGTGCCTTATAGCTGTCAATTCCTTTTATCCTGGAGATGAACTATTTCTTACTGAAGAGAAAAAAGTTTGGACTCTTATATCACTAATGCCCTCTCCTCACTTAGGTAGACAATAGCAATACCTTTGCTATTGAAGTTACGTGGAAAATTGAACTAATGGCAATCAATCCGTTTCTACAGCTTAAGACTCTGTCCCAGAACATAGAAGCTGTAAGTCAGCGGTTCTCAACCTTTGGGTCGTGACCCCTTAGGCAGTCAAACGACCCTTTCACAGGGGTCGCCTAAGACCATCCTGCATATCAGATATTTACATTACGATCATAACAGTAGCAACATCACAGTTATGAAGTAGCAACGAAAATAATTCATGATTGGGTCACAACATGAGAAACCGTTTTAAAGGGTCAGAAGTTTGAGAACCACTGCTGTAAGTGGAGGTGCTGGGCTTTGGAGCAGAAGGATCGGTGACCTTCACAACAGAGGCTGCCCCGCCGTAAGCAAGCTTTGGGGCAAGCTCCAGCTCTGGCAGAGGGGCCAGGAAAAAAGCAGAGCATCATGTATTGAGCTGCCGCGATGGTTTTCAGGGGGCCTTCTTTCCCATGGGCTCCTGGATCGTAGAATCGTCTATTACAGCCTCGCAGTAGACCCTGCGATGGAGTTAGTTTGAGTAGGTTTCTGACTCTTAGGATCTCTGACTTAGACACCTGCTGAGGGAGAGCCTTCATGTGTCCTCGTGAGCCCAGGGGAAAGCAACACAGTCTCCGTCATCAACAGCAGAGGCCAGGGACTGCCCTGCACATGACTCTTCCTATGGTGTGGGTAGGAGCCAGAGAAGACACAGGCCTTTAGGAGTTCCACCTGCCCTGTGGACACCCCAGGTGTCCTCTGTGCTGGGGAGCCCGTGGGAACACACAGCTATTGCCGGCTGCTCTGAGCAGCACCTGCCCCCCCCCCACCCCCCGGGCCTCTTGGGAACCATCGCTTTCCCTTCCGGTCAGTCCTCCTCTGAAGGCTGTCTCCTGCCCTTCCCGATTCCCCCTAGGATGGAAAAATATAAAAATAACTCTCCTAAGTGTTACTGCAGTCTGTTTGGCACCTGCCTCCTCATCTTCCTGTTTAACTGTACCCCCATCACAAAAGCACGCACACCTTTTAACCGAATTGCAGCTCATGCAAGGAGTGGATCACATTCGAGTCATACCGCACTCTCACTGTCACACTTCTCATTCCTCCTCCCTCACCTTGACTCCTCCCCACTCCCCGTCCCATCCCAACCTTCCCTTTTCACCTCCAGGAGCTGAGTTCAAGGTGCTGGATGGCGTTGAAGAGAGTGAGGAGAAACATAGCCCTTGCAATGACTGTTGCAGAGGCCATGGACGTGGAAGGCAAGGTGAGTCATACCTGGCAGCATGTTTTTCAGAAATCTATGTCACTAAAACTTAAAAGAAAACAGTTTTTACATAGAAGCATGGCTAAGGCAAGAGGTGAAGTAAAAATAGAAGAATCCACCCAGAATGCATAGAGATCTTAATCTGCGAGGCAGGAAGTAGGAAGGGCACGGTGAAGGTGCTGCCTCTTTGTCAGAGCTGCTCCCTTTGGTTTCAATTAATTTTTATGTATATTTTCCAATGGGATGAAGTGAAGCCTGTGGGTGCATTGTTCATAGTTACCTTGTTTTTATATTTTCTGGCCATGCTCTGGTCACCTTTTAATTTTATTGGTTACAACAACCCTTCCCCCCCCCCCAAAAAAAAAAGGTTTCCTCTAATAGTCCCTGCAGTGTTTCTACCAAGTTGGAGGACAGAACATTCTAGACTGCGTACTCCAAAACCTGCCATCTAATTCTGTTTCTGCCACGAAGCATGTCCCTTGTCCTCCGCTTCCAGGTCCTTCCCTGTCCTGGGAGGGCAGTTCGAGTTGATGATTTTTAAGGTCCCTTTTACCCAAATGTTGCGATTTCTTGAAAGTGTTGTTTGCTGGCATCGCCCACACGGTTGGGAATGAGAAGCGAGTGGCGGGCGCCGCCCTCAGAGATCTGGACGCAGATTGTTGCACTTTCTTATAGAGGCCACCGGCCGCCATTCACACGCGTCTGAGGTTTCAGAACAGGAAAATGGGTGGGGTTAGCCATGCCCACGAGAAGCATCTTGGCGGAGCTATGATTTCAGTTGAAAGATGTGTTTTTGTGACGGGAGCACTGCCGACGAGCTGAAGGCTGGTCTGTGTGCTCCGGGCAGAGGTGCAGCCATGATTCTCTCCACCTGTGAGTAAGATGGCTTTGTTGCTGGACTGCAGGCTTGTTTTGTTCCGGGCATGTTGCTGGTTCTTGAACACCAGAAGGCGTTTTCTCTAGAGCATAGGGCTGGTGACATTTTGAGGATCATTTCCCCAGATGAGACAGGGTCTTGTTTGCTATGTAAATAATCATTGCGGTGATATCATCTTAGTAAATGCTCAACGTTGAGAGAATGCAAAAGAAAGCAAAACAAAACAAAAAAACACAGTGTCCTTAAATCCTCATGAGAGAAATTCCGTTTGAAAGGTGACTGTTTTGTTAGAATGATGTCTAGTGTCAACAACTTGGCTGAAGGCGAGGAGCCCAGGTTCTAGTTCTGGGTCTGCTGCAGCTCCGGTGGGTCACCTGTGGCAACTTCTTTATACCAGCTTCTGTTTTCTCCTTTCTGTTGGTTTCAGAGAGAGAAAGAGGATGGGAGGGAAAGAAGGAGGGAGGGAGGAGAAAGAGAGGAGCGATTTGCTGTTCCGCGTACTTGCGCGTTCACTGGTTGATTCTTGTATGTGCCCTGATGAGGGATCGAATCCACAACCTGTTGTATTGAGATGAGCTAACCAATTGAGCTCCCTGGCCCAGGCCTGTGTCAGGTTCTCGTCTATAAAATGGTGACTCTTTTTTTGCCCACCTTCCCACAAGATATCATAAAGAAACAATAGACAAAAAGGACACATCCTTCCTGAACTTAGCAATTTTGAAGTTGCTTATTCAGTCCTGTGTGCAGTTTTTGGAAATGCCTTTTAATTTAGCTCAGAGGGCCTTATCATGCAAATAATTAAAACTACGGGAGAAAAATAGCCTTTGATCTTAATTCTGAATGACGAAGAAACCAAGCTTTTAACAAAGCTCGGTCACACCAGATGAAAGCAAAGGCTAGTTAACAAAATTTCTACATTTCTGATTTTTAAGTGGCAATAGGAGAAAAGGGGTTGCAATTTTAAAATGTTATCTGTTTAAGCCAAACCACCTCAGGATCCAACACTAGTTGGAAGAATTTTTAAAAAACTAAACCCAGTTATTTCAGTTGTACTGACCTGAATATAAGTTATGGCCTTAATCCTCTGGTAGATAAAGAATGGGGCTGCCTGTTACCAGGAATGCAGGCCAAGCAGAGCCAAGCAGAAAGCACCAAGAGTCACCAACCTCTCCTTCCTCCCCCAGCGGCGGGACCGAGATGAACGGTGACTTAATAAAAACCTTTTTATTAAAAGCTATGTGAGCATCTGCTCTTCATTTCTCCTGAGGTCAGAACGAGAGAGAAGGCTGTAAATTACAAGGGGGAAGGTTTGGTTATATTTACATAAAGCAAGAACTAGGGATTGCCCAAGGGGTGAAATAAGAGACGGCCTATCCCCCGGGACATTTTGAGGATCTCTCTGTCTGGCCTGAGGATTCGATGAACTCTCCCTGTCCCTTCCAACTTCTGATAATTTGATTTGATGGTAAGAATTACCTGTTTTTTTCTGCTATAAATTACAACTTGACATGGCTCCTTTTTCCTTATTTTTTTTTTTTTCTGGGTAAAACCAAATATTTACTGTTGATAAGAGAACAAGCCTTGAAGAGTATTACTGCAAATCAAAAACATGCTTGTGTGTGTCTGCCGGGCCGGAGTCATTTGCCAGATACTTTTGCTGTTTTAAGAGCTGTGTGCCAGGGAAATCTGGCCTCAGACTGCTGCAGGGCAGGACAAGCGAGGAGACCGTGGTGGAAGGGGAGACACTGATCAGACTGAATGGGAGAGAGCTATGAACCAGGAGGTCATGGTTCGATTCCCAGTCGGGGCACATGCCCGGGTTGCAGGCTCGATCACCATTGTGAGGCGGGCAGGAGGCAGCCCATCAATGATTCTCTCTCATTGATGTTTGTCTCTCTCTCCCTCTCTGAAATCATTTAAAAATATATATATTTTAAAAAATGCAAGTTTCTGGACTCATCTCTGTAATTTGGCCTGGGAGGTGAAGTTGGGACCCCTTCCTCAGAGTGTCTTTCTAGAGCCTCTTTTTTCCACACCCTCTCTTATTCCTTCCTGTGTTTCATTCCCGCACCAGCCCTGCTACGTTAAGTCTTCCATTGTTACTATTCGTGTGAAGACAGAGGGTGGCTGCCCAGGCAGTCGCTGCGATGGCCCCCTCCTGTCTTCACGCCCCATGTAGGCCCTCTCCCCGAGGATACACTAAGGCCCAGTAACTCCTCCTGAACAGATTATGGAAAAATGGAGTGTCGCCTCTGAGATGAGGCAGCGGCCTGTGGAGAGCCCCATCGTAGGCAGCCAGGGCGCATGGCCTGCTGACTGCTGTGGGAGCGAACTTGGAAGGGAGTCTGTTTGGTCCCGCTAAGCCGGATTCCTGACCCGCAGACATTGGGAGGTAGTAAGTGTTTCACACCTCTTGGTTTGCAGATCCTTTGTGTCCAGCAGTGGGTAACTACTTCAGTGGCAAAAGGAGACAGAACCATGGGCCCCAAACAAACTTGGCCACTTTTACAACCACTCTGACTCTGCTGGAGTCAGCGTCCCAGAAACGGAGAAGAATTTCTCGGTGTTAGTGTCTTTCCTTTGTAAACCATCTCACTGTTACCCCCCTGCACTGCCTATCACGATAACTGTCATCACTGTAGGCACTGTTCATCACCGTCTGCAAGGCTTCCGTGCCCTCTGGGGCACTGACCTGCAGACTCCCCTGCCGTTCCTCAGTGAGGCCCATTGGCCAGCATCGTCTGCCTGCTTCCTGCCTGCCCAGGGGCAGGGAGCACAGCCTGGGCACGGTGCCAGCCACGCCTGCAGGCCTTGTGGCCGAGCGCTCCTCCGCATCGGGAGCTGCTGGCCAGATGCCTAGGGTGTGATTTCTGTGAGCGTTTCATAAACTTGCAGCTCACAGACAGCAGTCTTCTAGGAAATCACTACTCTGAGACCTGGGGGCAGGGAGGACGTGTGTGCGAGACGGCTGCTTCCAGCTCATGTCCACTGGTTACCAGGGAGAAATCAGAAATCGTGCATAGAGCACACAAGGCCTTTAGGGTGCTGGGATGCTGGGTGCTGGCGGTGGCCCTGGTAGAGGCTGGGAACAGATGAGTAGTCTCTCCGAGCCTCTGCTCTTCCTTGCTGCCAGGAACCCTACCTCCCCTGGGCCCAGTGTGCCCTCTAGCTTCCCAGCCTTCTAGAATCTCCTGGTCCCTTCCTCACACTCAGCAGCCCTTCAGGCCCCAGCCAGACCTAGCACCAGTCTTATCTTCACCCACATGTGTCCGTTTCCTGTCCCCTGGGCGAGGTACCTGTTTTCTGTTTGTAAGCAGTGAATCCCTTAATGTAGTCACTCCTCTTACTTTAAGGGTTCGCAGCCAAGGACAGTGTTAAAATCCAAGTTTGGGCTCTAACAGAGGGTTGTTAACTTATTTTGTCCATAGGTTAAAAAAGATTAACATCTCTGATGAGCATCATTTCTTAGAAATATGGACATTTTTTCTGTCAAAAAGAATCACAGGAGTGTTCCTTGAGCATTTCTGTTCAAGGGTGTGTTCTTTTAATGTCAGAAGGAGGCGCACACACAAAACAGGAATAATTTAACGTCTCAAATATAGAGTGTGGAATCAGAACGAAAGATAGCTTTCCAAATTGGAAAACATTTTAATAAAAATCTCAGAGTATTTCTCTCTCTCTCTTCCCCTCCCTACCCTTCCATTCTCTCTCTTATTCTTCCCTTCCCTTCTTCCTTCCCTTTTCCCTTTAATTGGTGTGGGTTCTTTTTTAAAATATATTTTTATTTTTATTGATTCCAGAGAGGAAGGAAGAGGGGGGGAGAGAACATCAATGATGAGAGAATCATTGATTGGTTGCCTCCTGCACGCCCCCTACTGGCGATCCAGCCTGCAACCCGGGCCTGTGCCTTTGATCAGAATAGAACCCGGGACCCTGTAGGCTGATGCTCTATCCACTGAGCCAAACTGGGTTCTCAACTCCACATCTGGGAAGCCTCTTCTGGTGCCTAATCAGAGGTAGAAATCACCTCTCAGGTAACAGGTAAGCCCATTAAAACGTGTCAGTCTTCAAAAGGCCCTTAAGAAATAGGTCTGTGGTGGGAATGTATGACATCAAGGAGGAAGTCTGGCCGGTCTGTGAATGCCTGGGGGAAAAAGAAGGCATATCTTGTAGTGAACTCAGAGGCTCAGCTCTAGTGACCTGGAGCCCTTTCTTCAGAGCCACAGGTGGTGAAGGCCCTCCTGCCCCCCAGCCCTTCTGCTGCAGAGGCTGTTGACACCGGAATTCCTTGCCTTATAACCACGACCTGCGGGTGGGCGACTAGCCTGCTCTTTGGTTCAGGGCAGCTCTCAAAACAGCCAGTTATTCATGTTTCCAAATAGAAATCACTAGCCAGGTGCCGGGTATGAGGGCCACATTCAGTAGGAATGAATTTCACTTGAACCACTCATTCAAAACGAAACTCTGACATCGGAAACGCCAGGGGATGAACTCAAGGTTATGCTGATAGATAAACCTCAAAACATTAGAGACGGAAGGAACGCCACTAGCGTTACTTCCCAGACAGCAGTGGCCCCACAGCTTTTCATCAGATGTTTACTTGTTGCGCTGAAAGGCGGCGGCGAGGGAGCCGTTCTGGGAAGGGGCGCTTCTCGCACTCGCTCCGCTCCAGTGCCCCCTGGTGGAAACCGGTTCCCAGGCAGCGCCCTGGTGTAGCCACCCCCTGGTCTGGAGGGGAAAGGAATGCAAATTGGACCTGCTTCGATGAAAGAAAGTGGGGGAGGGAGCCTTCCCCGAAAAGAACACAGACACCTAATCAAGCGAGAGGCTCCCCAGCCTAACCCGTGAGAGATGAGCCGGTTCCAAAAGGTCACGGAGACTCCACTGGGCGTGATGCCCTTTCCCCGATTTGCTGGTACACGGCATCGCATTAAAGATATTTGCTGGGGAATAAGAAGCAGATGAGAAGAACAGCCCAGCTGTCAGCCTGGGAGAGGAAGCGCTGGTTCCGTCCTGTGATAATCCTCCGCGCTGCCGATGTCCTTCCAGTGCGCAAATAGTCACTGCCCGCCTCCGGGGCATGCTAGGCTCCCGGGCCAAAGCCCCGGATATGCATGCGCTTCTGCCTAAGCTGGGGATTTTTCTAAGGCGCAGAAGTGCTTCCTCTCTGCAGGTTTTCAGCAAAACAGCTCCAAGAATGGTTTCCGTGGTCACAGTGTGCACGTGGACGTGGCTCTGCACCTATTTATTCACCTGGAGAACCCTGTGGTGCTGTAAGCGGACCGTGACCTTGACTGTGATAATCATTGTTACCGACTTGGGAAAGATGCCTGGTGTCTTGGAAAGGCATGCCAAATAAGGGCTAGCCCGGGAGCTGTTGGGCTTTCACTGTTGGCTTTTTTACTTACTCGGCAATTATTTATTGAGCGGCAACTGTGTGCCGGCAGCTGTGCTGGGCAGAAGGGAGGGAACCGTCAACAAGGCGGAAGCGGGCCTTCCCGCTCACAGCTGCTGTTGATCTTCAGGGAGAGAGAACAAATACCTTCTCATAATTAGAGCAGTGGCAGTGTAGGGTGGCACCTCTCTGGGAGGGCAGTCGTCTTTGCTGTTGAGTCAGGAAAAACAAGAGAGCAAAGGTAACTAAAGGAATGTTGTTGGGTTTATAATCTCCCCTCCTGCTGTGTGGTCATGTGTTGTGAGTTCAGTGTACAGCAGAAGGCTTATTTCCTAGTTTCAGATAGCAATTCTGCCTGTTGACTGATCCCAGCAGTTTTGCTTAGAAAGTTGTCTGTATTTCATTTTAAGGTATTAGGGTGATTAACTTGATGGTTCAACTTGGCCGGGCCATGATGCCCAGATATTTGGTCAAACATTATTCTGGATGTTTCTGTGAAGGTGTTTTGGGATGAGAGTAACATTTACATAGGTGGATTTGAGTAAAACGTAATGTGGGTAGGCCTCATCCAATCAGCTGAAGGCCTTAGTGGAACAAATTCTTCTCTGAGTTCCTAGGCTACCAGCCCATCCTACTAAATTTTGGACACACCAGCCTTCACAACCCTGTGAGCCAATTCCTTAAAATAAATCTCTCTGTTCTCGCTAATAGAGGTGTCATGCTTAGATGAAAATGCCTTTAAAAAACCTACAGTACAACATGTTTACTATTATGACATTTATACCTTATCAAGAATAAGTTTTGGAGTCTCTCTGAAGAGCTGTTTAATAGTGGGAGAGAAAAAGCCCATCAGAGTCGGGAAAGGAAGGAACATTTGCCTCCAAGTCAGGGGCGTATGAGCTCAGAGCAGAGAAGCTGGGGGCTGAGGGTCAGCTTTGCCTTACTTGGCCTTGTTCCTGCTTTATCTCAGAGGGAGAACCACATCAGTTTCTATCTGTTTACTTTAAATATATCCTGTGAATGTCCCAAAAGTTTTAAGAAACTGGGAAAAAAGGCTGAAAAGTAAATGATCAACTGCTATGTTCTAGGCACTTTGCCTCAGCTATCTTTTTTTTTCCTACCCTCCACATGTCTCCTACAATATATAGTGGTTCTTTTTAAAAATTCTTCAGCATATAGTGATTCTTTATCAGTATACAGATTCTTTTTTAAATTTTTTAAGTGATAGTTGACATACAATATTATATTAGTTTCAGGTGTACAACCCAGGGATTAGACACTTATTTAACTTTCAAAGTGATCACCCTGATAAATCCAGTACCCATCTGACAATAGATATAGTTATCCTATATAATAAAGAGGGAATATGCAAACTGACTGTCACTCTGGTCAATTTGCACCCACAGCTGAGTCTAAGTTCCCATAACGTTCACTAAGGAGCAATCAGCAGGGACCTGAGGCTGCACGCCCACCCACTTCCTGCATGGGGCTTGATAGGAGACCTCATGCTGCTCCCCCCGCCCTGACACCAGGCCAGAGGAACTCAGGCTGCACCCTCTTCCCTGGTGCTAGGCCAGGGGACCTCAGGCCATGCCCCCCGCCCTGGCCCCAGGCCAGGGAACCTGAGGCTGTGTCCCCCACCCAGCAGGACTTGACGGGGGCCCTCAAAGTGTGCCCTCCGCCCTGGTGCTGGGCCAGGGGACCTCAGGCCATGCCCCCCACCCCAGCACCAGGCCAGGGGACCTCAGGCTGTGCCCCCTGCCCTGGCGCCAGGCTGGGGGATCATAGGCCACTCTTTCCACCCAGCAGGGCTTGATGGGGGACCTCAGGCCATGCCCCCCTGTCCTGGCACCCAGGGGACCTGAGGCTGCATGCCCCAACCTGGCAGGGTGGGACCAGTGGGGTCTGAATGTAGCCCAATGAAGGGGGGCCGTCCAGGTTTGGGTCTCGAGCAATTTTGAGGTGCACATGGGTGGTTGAAGACTTGACTCTGGGTTCCATGGTGCACCCCAGACTCTGACAGGAGGAATATTTTCATATACGTTTTACTAATTTTCTTTAATCTCTGACACTTCTTTTATAGAGAAAGGGCAGATAGCAATATTAAAATATTTCCTCTGATTAATCCCCTTTTAATGTGCACAAATTTCATGCACTGGGCCACTAGTTACAATATAATTGTACTGCCTATGCTGAACTTAACATCCCCATGACTATGCTATAACTACCAATGTGTATTTCTAAATCCTTTCACCTTTTTCACCCATCTCCAACCCCCATCCCATCTGGCATCCATCAAAATATTCTTGTATCTATGAGTCTGTTTCTGTATGACTTATTTATTGTGCTTTTTAGATTCTACATGTAAATGAAATCATCTGGCATTTGTCTTTCTCTGACTTATTTCAGTTAGCATAATACCCTCTACATTAAGGTGACCAGATGTCCTGCTTTTGGTGGGACAGTCCCGATTTTTAACAATCTGTCCCGCGTCCTGTGGCGTTTTAAAAAAGTCCCGATTTTTGCAAAGAGACATATGTACTACTCTTTGTAATATTTTAAGTAATAATAATAATAATAAAAAAAGAACCCCCCCCTCCCCAGTCAATGGTGTCCCACTTTACCAATGTTAAAATCTGGTCACCTTTTAAAAATGTCTGAATCATATTCAATTGTATATATGCACCACTACTTCTTTATCCATTCATATATTGATGGACATTTAGGTTGCTTCCATATCTTAACTATTGTAAATAATGCTGTGTTGTCCCATGTACCAAAAGGTTGTGGGTTTGATTCCCAATCAGGGCACATACCTAGGTTGAAGGTTCAGTCCTTGGTCAGGGCACATAGAGGAGGCAACTGATGGGTTTCCCTCTCACAACGATGTTTCTCTCTCTCTGTCTCTCTCTCCTTTTCTCTCTCTCTAACAATCAATAAAAACATGTCCTCAGTGAGTATTAAAAAATATTTAGAAAAATAATGGTGCAGTGAACATAAAGATGTACATGTCTTTCCAATTTAGTGTTTTGGGTTTCTTCAGATAAACACCCAGAGGCGGAGTTGTTGGGCCCTTCTTTGTCCCTTGTTATAGCCTTTGTTTTAAAGTCTGTTCTGTCTGGCATAGGGTATTGCTACCCCAGCCTTTTCTTTTCTTTTCTATTTTCGTGAATTACCTTTTCACATCCTGTTACTTTCAATCTGGGTGTGTCTTTTGATCTGAAGTGGGTCTCTTGTAGATAACATATGTAAGGGTCTTTTTTTTATCCGTTCAGTTACTATATATACATACATACATACATATATATACACACATATACATATATATCTAATCTAATAAAAGAGTAATATGCAAATTAACCATCACTTTGAGACACCTAAGCCACGCCCACCAGTCAAGCCACACCCATTAGCCAATCAGAGTGACTCTATGCAAATTAACCCAGCCAAGATGGCAGCCAGCAGCCATGGAGCTGGAACAAGCAGGAGGCTTGCCCTGGCGATATAGGAAGCTAAGGTTCCTGTCTGCCTAGGCCAGCTGTGGCAACAAAGTTTCCACAACAAAGTTTCAATTATAGAAGATAAATAAACCCCAGAGACCTGCTTCCAGCCTGGGGCTCAAGGAAGTGCTGGGAGCCTGGGTTGTCAGGGGCAACCTAACCAGGGCTCTGGTTAAAGCAACAAAGTTTCAACTTTAGAAGTTAAATAAATCCCAGATACCAGTTTCCAGCCAGCCTCGCTGCAAACAGCCATCAGCCCTTCACCCAGGCTGGCCAGGAACCACAGTAGGGACCCGAACCCTGAAGGGGCTGTGGGCAGTCTGAAAACGGCCCTCAGCCCCTCACCTAGGCTGGCCACACCCCCATGGGGTGAGGGTCCCCACTGTGGGGCTTGGTCATCCTGCAAACAGCCATCAGCCCCTCACCCAGGCTGGCCAAGCATGCCAGCAGGTGGATATCCCCTGAGGGGTCCCAGACTGTGAGGGGGCACAGTTAGGGGCAATTAGGCAGGCAGGCAAGTGGTAAGGAGCGATGAGGCAGGCAGGCAGAGGGGTTAGGGGTAATCAGGCAGGCAGGTAGGTAAGTGGTTAGGTGCCAGCTGTCCCAGATTGTGAGAGGGATGTCCCTGAGTGGGGGACATCCCCTGAGGAGTCCCAGATTGTGAGAGAGTACAGGCCAGGTTGAGGGACCTCCCCTGCCACCACCACCATGCATGAATTTCATGCACTGGGCCTCTAGTAGGTCATATAAAAGAGTTATGTCTTATTAGTCACATCACATAATAAGGTTGTATTTGATTGTTTAATTCTTTGTACCAGAAATCCTATATACAATTATAGGTACCTAATGTAAAAAAAAAATCACTTTGGAGCAAAAATGGTAAGTAATTATTATTATTATTATTATTATTATTATTTTGTAAATTACTCAAAGTTGTACCTTTTTTTTTGTCAGATCAGCAATATATATATATATATTTTTGGCGTGCCACACTTTTAGTAATTAGATTATGTGTGCCGTGAAATGAAAAAGGTTGAAAATCACTGCCATATGCTGTCCTAATATAGAAAAAAATTAAACACCAGAGAGGGTTTAGCCATTTTATTTAGCATCTCATAATTTAATGTTTGGCTTTTGATAAGCTTTTTTCTTTCTTTTTAATATATCTGTAATAAAAAGTTAGACTTATGGCCTACTACAAGTGCTAGCTAAAGCTCCGGAAGCTCCGTTTTCTTCAGTTTTGCTGTTCCACATGATGGAACAGTTGACCGCAAAAGATGATGGTAAGCCTAGCTTTCTCTGCAGCCAGCATCGAGCTGTGAGATATCATGTGGTGAGTGAGGTACTGAGAAGTGGCGCCCAGATCTAACATGATGGCGTAGCTATTGGGGAAGCCTTACTTAATAGTTATTTATTGAGTTTTGCTATGTATGAGGCACCGATGTTGGATGCTGTAAAGAAGACAAAAATGTATAAGATGCAGCCCCTGAAATTGGAGAGCTTACAGTCTAGATTGGTGGTTCTCAGTTAGGGCTGATTTGCCCCCAGGGGACATTTGACAATTCTTGGAAACATGTTGGTTTTCACAGCTAGGAGGAGGGGGGGTGTTAGAGGGGTGTGGGGGTGTTGGTGCTGGCATGTAGTACATAGAGGTCAGTGATGCTGCTAAACAACCTACAATACACAGAACAGCCCCCACAACAAAGAATAATTCAATTTAAAATGTCAATAGTGGTTTGAGAAACTCTGTGAGAAAATGAAACCTACATAAAGAAATTTTAATGACCATCTAATTAAGAGCCACAGGGTAGGGTAAAGCACATATTCTTTGAGAGCCAAAGGAAGGTACGATGGGAGTGGACTGCAATGGCTCTTTTTTCTTTTTTTTCAGGCCAGAGGCAGACAGGTGTCTGTGAGAATAGAGCAAGTGGGAGAAGCTGGTGCAGCAGGAACTGGTGAACACTAAGAGTCAAAGTGGGACTGGCCATATGGTGGAAGGCCTTTAGCACAGGGAAGGTAAAGTCTTGATGCCATGTGTGATTAAGAGTCTTTTTCGATGCTGAAAACAGAGAGCGTTGGCTGAGACAGGTTTTTTAGGGAAACGGGTATATAGAGAATAGATTGGAGGAGAGAGGGCCAGAGGCAGGGGATTTGGCCAGTCCATTCAGTCACTGAGCAAACGCTGGTTACACAGAGGTTAAGAGCAGAGACTGTGATATCAGCCTGCCTGGGATCCAGTCCTGCTCTCTACTTACAAGTCCTTGACTCTCAGCACGGAAGATTGTCTTTGTGGTTCAAATTCAGCATTGTGAAGTGCCATCTACTTCACATTGTGAGGATTAAATGAATTAATGCAGAGATGCAGGTGTGGGATGAATAGGGTTTAGGCTGGGTCAGTAGGAGAGATAAGAAGTAAAACGCCAATTTGAACAGAACAATGGCAGATTGAATGGTAAGGATGGAGCTCAGGAAGAATCCAAGATTTCTGTGATAGACTCTTACATACACACACATGGCAAATTGGGAAAGGAAATCGACAGAATAGTTTTCTATTGGGACTAGCGATGATAATTTTGGTTGGGCAAAAGATAAGACAGTGGTTGAAATAAAGAAATAAGCCTTTTGCAACTATCACCAAAAAATCATGTATATGTAAAAACTTACTAATGCTAAAATAGGCACCTATCTAGCCCACAATCTTACCTGATTTTCTGGAGATTTTTCTTCTTTGCAATCTGCAAATTTCAGTTTTTGAAATATTTCAAGCATATGGAAAAATAAAGAGAGTAATGTAACATGCCAGTGATTATCCAAGGAGTGAAGGGACCATTATCAACACTCATTGGCTTGGATGACATTACAGATCCTCCTCAACTCCTGATGGTTTTATATCCTGATATTGAAAGTGAAAAATGTCGTAAGTTGAAAATGCTTTTAAAACACCTGACCTACCAAGCAACATAGCTTAGACCAGCCCACCTTACGTGTGCTCAAGAACACAAGATTCAGAAAATGCTGGCAATGTTGGTTGTGTGATCGTGTGGCTGACTGGGGGCTGTGGCTTGCTTCAGCTGCCCAACATCATGAAAGAGTATTGCACCACATATCACTAGCCTGGGAAAAGATCAAATTTCAAAGTATGGTTTCTACTGGATGCATATCGCTTTTGCACCGTTATGATCTTGAAAAATTTAAAGTTGAACCATTGTAAGTTGGGGATCATCTATAAATGGTTTTAGTTTATCTTGAAACATGAGACCATAGATAATTGTTGCTCACCTTGCTGGACCATCTTATAAAGGTTTCTAGGCTAAATACAGATTTTACTCTGCATTGGCCTATAGCCAATTTGTTCTCCATCTTCAGTGTCTAATAAGATTCCCTACCACATAGACAGTTGGGGCCCTATCTTCCCTTACTTGAAGGACTTTCATAATCTCATTCTACACCACCTCTCTTACTGCTCCCTGTGTCCTATTGTCCCTGTTTAGTCTGTCCCCAAATACAGTTTCCATTTTTTCATTAGGACTAAATCAAGATAGGTAAGCACTCTGAAAAGGTTATAATTTGATGCTTCTTCAAACCAATTCATTTACATATTTATTGATGCAATAAGTATTTGTTGGGAATGTATTTTATGTGTCAAACACTGTTCTAGCCTCTTGGGATGTAACTGTGAAGAAAATAGACAAAGATCACTGTTTATCTTCTAATAGGGGAGGTAGACATTAAAAATTAATAAACATGAATTACATAACATTAGAAAATGAGAAATGCTGTTTAAAAAATGAAAAAAAAAGTAGAGCAAAGTAAGTAATTTCAAAATTAGGGAGTGCAAGTAACAATAATAACCATCCAGAGTACTTGAGAAGGTGAGGTTTGAACCAACTTGAAGGAACAGAGTGAAAAAGGTTAATACCTGGGTGAACAGTGATCAAGGTAAAACAAAAGCAAAAAAACTATGGTGAGAACAGGCCTGGGGTTCTCCAGAAGCAGCAGGGAGGGTAGTGTGGCTGGAGGAAGTGAGCAGAAACATACTGGGAGAAGGTGAGAGGCCACAAGAAGCGAGAGCATGAGAGTTTATAGGCTAGCGTGAGAAATTTGCCTATATCTCCAGTGAAATGGGGAGCCATTGTGAAGTTTTGAGATAAGGAGTAACATGATCCTATCTAGGTTTAAATTAATCACTCTGGCCATGGTGTTGAGAGTAAGCTGTAGGAGGTTCTGGATGAAAGCAAGAAGAAGTTAGGAGGCCGTTGGTATAATCCAAACAAAATGATGGTGGCTTAGACCATGGTAATAACAGACGGGTGGGAAAAAGCAGTAAGATTCTGTGTGTGTGTGTGTGTGTGTGTGTGTGTGTTAAATAGAGATGAAATAAAACATGAAGCAAAATGAATCCTATATAATAAAAGGTAATATGCAAATTGACCCTAATGGCAGAACGACTGGGACCAACTGGACACTATGATGCACACTGACCACCAGGGGACAGACACTCAATGCAGGAGCTGTCCCTGATGATCAATGCGTTCTCACAGGGGGAGCTCTGCTCAGTCACAAGCTGGACTGATGACTGTAAGCCCAGCGGTGGTGGCAGGAGCCTCTTCCACCTCCTTGTCAGTGCTAAGGCTGTCCGACTGTGGCTTAGGCCTGCTCCCTGCAGAGAGTGGACCTAAGCTGTCAGTCAGACATCCCCCAAGGGCTCCCGGGTTGCCAGAGGTATGTCTGGCTGCCAGCTTAGGCCTTATCCCCTAGGGAATGGGCCTAAGCCAGCAGGTGGACATCCCCTGAGGGCTCCTGGACTGCAAGTGGGCGCAGGCCAGGCTGAAGGACCTCCCTGCCCCCCCACCCCCCCGAGTGCATCAATTTTCTTTCACTGGGCCTCTAGTATATACTAGTAAATAAAACAAAAGTGACAACATAAAATGTACCATTTTAACCATTTGTAAGTGTACAGTTCGGTGGCATTAAGTACATTCACCTGTGGTACAGCTATCGTCACCATTCATCTCCAGAACTTTTTCATCATTACAAACGGAAACACATTGGATATATTTTTAAGGCAGAGTCAGAATATTTTCCTGACAGGTTGAACTGGAGTGTGAGAGAGAGGGGTCAAAGGTGACACCAAAATTGTTGGCTTGAACATCTGGAAACATGGTCTAGCTATTGACAAGATGGACAAGGATTTGCAGAGCACATTTAGAGAAGGAGTTCAGATCAGATTTCTTTGTTAATTTGAAGTGCCTACTAGACATCCCAGTGGAAATTTGAGATGCATTTGGGTATATAACTCTGAAGTTCATTATAACTGGGTTAGAGGTGTATATTTAGGTGTCCTCAGCATATATATATAATAAAAGCCTAATATGCTAATTGACCAAGCAGCAGAATGACTAGTTGCTATGATGCACACTGACCACCAAGGGGCAGACGCTCAATGCAGGAGCTGCCCTCTGGTGGTCAGTGCACTCCCACGGGGGGAGTGTTGCTAAGCCAGAAACCCTGAGCCAGGTTCATGGCTGGCAAGTGCAGCTGCGGTGGCGGTGGCAGGAGCATTAAGGATATCTGACTGCTGGCTTAGGCAAGCTCCTGCGGCAGTCGTCAGTCAGACATCCTCTGAGGGCTCCTGGACTGTGAGAGGGAGCAGGCCAGGCTAAGGGGCCCCCAATCCCCGAGTTCAAGAATTTTCATGTACTGGGCCTCTAGTATATACATATTTAATTAAACATTTTTAAGTTTAACATTGGTTAATAAGATTATATAGGATTTAAATGTATAATGGATATCTACCTGATAGATGGTTTTTAAGCCACCGCTAGGAATGACACAATCAAGGGAGTAAATAGAACAGAGAAAAGAGAAGAGAGAAAAAGTTTTGGGGCGGTTCAGCATTAGACCCAGTCTCAGAGGTTAGGAAGGACAAGAAGAAAGCAGCAGAGGAGACTGAGAAGGAGAACCAAGAGGATGTGGTGTCAAATGCTGTTGAGAGGTCCAATAAGTTTAGGGCTTAGAACTGATAATTGGATAAAGAAGTATGGAGGTCACTGGTGACCCTAACAAAGAGGTTTGGGGGAAAGGGTAGGGACAAAAACCTGAATGGGTTAAGAGAACATCGGTGGGGAAGAATTGGGGTCAGCAAGTAAAGACTACTGAATTCTAGATTTTACTATAAGTGGGGAGTGAAGGAAGAAATAAGGTCAAGAGTGGTTTGTTTGTTTTGTTCTTAATGGATGAAGTAACAACATATTTGTGTGCTGATGGGAATGATCCAGTAGAAAAGGAAAAATAGTGATGTGGGAGAGGAAGGGAGTATTTTAAAATTTTTGAATTTGAAAACCTCCACATGTGGCTTTGGCACATTTTGTCACAATCTACACCATACTTTGACCTGCTTCAGTCATTTGTGTAACCTACATTTTACTTTGCATCTCCTGGCCTGAATAGATACAGATCTCTATGAGGCTGTAAAACAACACTGAAATAAATGGGTGTGAATGTAAATTAAAACCACTCCGCCAGGGTAGACAGAGACCTCAAGTGCTAAGTAGTAGTGTTTTGGGCAGGTTGCTCATGCAGACACTATCGGATGAAAATTGACAGTCAGAAGCAATTGAAATCCAAACACCTAATAACAAATAATGTTGTACAGATTTTTTGGGACTTAGTAATTTATTTTATTTTAGCTTCCAGAAATAAACCTTGGGAAATGAGTGGTTTCTGGGTACAGGAAAAGGAAGAAAGAAAGCAATTAAATCAGGAAAGAGTGGTGAAATAGCAGTGAGAGCAAAGATATCTTTGCCTGGACTTGTACTAGAACTCTTATTTTTTTAGAAATAAGACATTTACCACTGGACCACCACCAATGTGTCCATAGTCCAAAGATTGAGTAACAGTTATATCCAAACCAGAGAAAGGCAAGTAACTAGTACATGAATGTAGATTTAGAAGGTCAACTTCTGTGAAAGGAAAGGGAACTAATATATACTAATTACTTAGCTTGAATAGCTTTATTCTTATCCCAGCTATTTTACCCTGGAAAGATGACTTATAGGAATTAAATGTGGTAGTCAGTCTCCATGCTGACTTAGTGACCCCAACCTGTTGGTATTCATTCTTCTCCACCCTACACTCCATCCTGCAAAAGTGATCTGTAGGGATTGGTTCAACATGCTTCCAAGCCTCTGGCTTGTGGTTGGATTACACCCTGTGGGAGCTGTGGAAGTAAGGTGTGGTGAGGTTGTCTCAGGTTGGCGGTGTACCTCAACAGCAGATCATTGCCCCTATCAAGCTGGTCTCTGCTCCACTCAACATTCTCTCCCTGTTCTGGTCCTTGTGGACCTAGGGATGATCATAGTTCCACTACTGCTGGACCCATGTTTCTGCGCATCTTCTGAGGTTTCCATACCCCCATCCACACATTTGTAACCAGTCCTTTTGTTAATAAAACTTTAAACATATTATTTTATTATTTTTAAAAATTTCTTTATTGATTAAGTTATTACATATATGTCCTTATCCCCACATTACCCCCTTAACAAATTATTTTAAGCATGTCGTGTTTCATATTGGAACTCTGACTGATACATTAATTGGTATCAGAAGTGGCTCCAGGAAACAGAGTCACAACTGGATTTGGGATGTATTTGGTCATATATTTAGAGGTCCAGGAATAGCCTCATTGCTGAGAGAAATAACTCAATTATAAAGTACTTGAATGGTCATTGGTGGTAGCCTGGGATAAAGGGAAAAATGTTGGCTGTAAAGAGCTTCTGAAAGTCCCATGTGTGAGAATCGCAGCACAAACCCCTGGAGAAAAAGGCTTGACCCTGTGCCAATAACTATTTTCAATTTGAAAAGTAGCTCCTGGCTTGATACTGGTGAATACTGAGTGCCTGACCATGGATCTTGAAATGTTTGTGTGATACAAACCACCCATAATAAGCTGAATTATCTAATTCACAGAACCATAAATTTGGGCATGCACTGCAGTAATCCACCAGAATGTGGAAGTGGTATATATGGAAATGGACCCTGTTGATCCAAGAAAGCTTCATGAACAGGTGACTTATATTCACATGATGCCTGTGTTTTTCTTCTCATTTAACTCACACCAAAGGCCTCAAGAAGAATTCCCTATTGACCTGATTTATACACAGATCTGCATCCTGAGCCCACATGAATGGGAAGTCAGTAGCCATTGTGCTACAGTCCGATGCAGGGCTTCCCTAAGCCAGTGCTGAAATAAAATCGTTCCAGAACTTTAAATACATCCGTTTGTTCACTTCATTAGGGCAAGATGGTGTCAGGCATTGCTCTACACTGACTCATGGGCAATGGTAAGAAGTTGGCCTGCTGGCTGGGAACATGGAAAGAACAAGATCCGGAGTTGATGCCAAAGAGATCTGGGGGAGGGGAATACATTTGAAACTCTTGCAATGGGAACAGAATGAAAAGATATCTGCAAGATTATCTATTACTAGTGGCCCAGTGCACGAAATTCGTGCACATTAAAAGGGGATCAATTAGAGGAAATATTTTCATATTGCTATTTGCCTTTTCTCTATAATAGAAGTGTCAGAGATGAAAGAAAATTAGTAAAACGTATATGAAAATCTTCCTCCTGTCAGAGTCTGGGGTGCACCATGGAACTCAGAGTAAAGTCTTCAACCACCCACGTGCACCTCAAAATTGCTCGAGACCCAAACCTGGACAGCCCCCCTTCATTGGGCTAGATCCAGATCCAGCCAGTCCCACTCTGTCAAGCCCTGCCAGGTGGGGGTGTGCAGCCTCAGGGTCCCTGGGTGCCAGGGCAGGGGGTCATGGCCTGAGGTCCCCCATCAAGCCCTGCTGGGTGGAGGGAGTGGCCTGTGATACCCCAGCCTGGCACCGAGGCTGGGGGCACAGCCTGAGGTCCCCTGGCCTGGTGCTGGGGTGGGGGGCATGGCCTGAGGTCCCCTGGTCCAGCACCAGGGTGGAGGGCACACCTTGAGGGCCCCCGTCAATTCCCGCTGGGTAGGGAGCATAGCCTCAGTTCCCTACTGCTTGTTATGGGAACTTAGCCTCAGCTGTGGGTGCAAATTGACCGGAGTGACAGTCAATTTGCATATTCCCTCTTTATTATATAGAATGTGGAGTTAGCCTTTTCTTACTTTCAATGGTGCTTGCTCAGTGGTTCTCTGAATACTCTAACAGTGTGTCCCACAATTCAGAAGCAGCTGGCTTGACAGGACAGAGGAAAAGTCTGCTAAAGGCTCAATTACTATAACATCTAGGAGACAACATCTTGCAAAGTTGGAGTGGTGTCCTATAAGATGAAATAAATGTCTAGAAACCAGCAGCAAACATGTAGCCAGGATATGTGAATAAAAATTGGAATAGCTCTCTCACCATTCAACCTAATAACTCATTGGAATATTGTTCTCTTTCCCTCTGACCTTGGGTTTAGTGGATTTGGAAATTTCATTGTGTGAGAAAAGAATTCTTTTCTTAGGGAATATTTGAGGTTGAGGCTTCCCTCTGGACATTTCAGACTCCTTGTATTTCTGAATTGGCATCAGTTTGCTGGAATGAATGTCCTGATTACCAGGAAGAAGTTGGATTGGTCCATCACAATGAGGGCAAGGAGGATTCTGATGCTGAGAGGTGGACTCTACTGGGTGTGTTCTGTTTGTGCTCCTCTCCCATGTTCCAGGACTTCAGAGATGATATCTCAACAACCCTATAATAATCCTAGGTCTTCTTGATTACCCTCTTGCTGTGTACCTGACATTGTTCTAGGTACTTTACATGAATTGATTCATTTCATCCCCACAGTAGTCTTACACGCTAAATATCCTATTATTCTGATTTTATAGATAAGGAAATTGCTTAAGTTAAGTAATTTGCCCAAACCCACAAAGTTAGAGGCTAACCTCTGCCCTATAAGGCTTCTCAAGGGGGTAGGTATGATTGTTTTGTTTTTACACGCAGAAAAACAAAGAGTTAAAAGAGTAAAGGCATTTATCCCAGGCATAGTCAGCCACACAGCTTTCAAATCCAGATCTGTTACTCACAAAGCTAATGCTACTGTCTAATGCACTCTGCTTCCTTCACATACTTCATTTTCAGGTGTGAATAGAAGAAAGAGCTGACTGTGAAATGCAAATTCTATGAATATAAAACATCCTTTTGATAAATTCAAAATTTATTTTTTTAGAAAAAGGCAAATGGTCTAACTCAGTAATTTTCAACCTTTTTCACTTCATGACACACATAAACAAATTACTAACTTTCTGCAGCACACCAAAAAAATATATTTTGTTGCCAATTTGATAAAAACAAAAAAGATAGAATTTTGATTCATTCACACTGAATGAATATTGTTGTGTTAGCTGTCCTATTTTTATTAACAATCTAAGGGAAAGAAGGTCAGTGCCCCTAACTAAATAGTCAGGTATTACATGCTTTAGAAATCCTTGTGGCATACTGGTTGAAAGTCACTGACCTAACTTAAATAAAAAAGATTAAGCTTGACAATAAAAGTGTAAGCATGTCCCAGATTTACTAAGCTAGGTAATTCTTTCTTGAAATATTTAGCTTCTATTTGGACTTAATCCACAGAAAATTTGAAAGCCAAATATATCTATCCTATATAATAAAAGGATAATATACAAATTGTCCCCTCCACCAGGAGTTTGACCGGGGGTGGAACCAGCCAGCCAACCTCCCACATTCTCTCCCACTGGCCAGCCCTGACCAATCACCCTGATCAGGGAGCCAGCTGGACTCCACCCATGCATGAATTCATGCACCAGGCCTCTAGCGTGTGTGTGTGTGTGTGTGTGTGTGTGTGTGTGTGTGTGTGTGTGTGTATGGCTAATATGCAAAGTGTCCCTTTGGGAGTTCGACCAGGAGACCAGAAGTTCAATCACTCGCTATGATGTGTGCTGACCACCTGGGAGCAGTGTGGAACGAAGGAAGGCCCCAGCTGGCAGCTGGAAGGCCCTGATCTGTCCTGATTGCTGGCCAGGCCTAGGGACCCTGTCCGTTCACAAATTTCATGCACCAGGCCTCTAGTGTGTGTGTGTGTGTGTGTGTATATAACAAAGTAAGCACATTAAAATATAATGTATTAAATATAACATATATTTATTATTTTATGTAAATATATAAAATATATGTAATAAATATTTTTTAAGGACATGTGATGACCTAATTCAAAATCACTGTGAGCAGATTCTTTAGTCTAGGAGAACGTGGTGGAAGTCCATTCTTTTGTGCGTTTGCTAGCCTACATTAGCCCTGACCAAGATAAGGTAGAGCATAGTGGTCATCATTCGCAGACGGAGGAAATTGCACAAACCAGACCTGGCGAGAAGAGCCTGAGAAGGGAAACCACATTGGTCGAGGTGCCAGTAACTTGCTTTCATGGCAGGTTTTCCCCTTCCACTCGTGAAGGAGGGCATGGTCGGACTTTGCATACGTTTTATAATAATTCCCATCACCGCTGCGGTGATAGGTGATTTCCTCCTTTGGAAGAGCACCCCCGTTTCATCTATTGGATATCATGACCAATGGCTTTCTAACAGCTGAGAATGCTCTGCTTTTCAGATAATACCATCCAGTCGATTTTCTGTTGTTGCTGTTGCTGTTCCGTGCAGAAGCGGTAAGTCTTGTTTCCGAGGCCAACCACTTGGAAATGAATGCGCTCAATTTCGAGTCTCCATATCTCTTTGTAGCCGCTTTTGCCTTTGCCTGGGAAACTCTTCTCCTGTTTTTCCCTGTTAAACGCCTAGTTATTTAAACCGTAGGGCACATGTCAGGCCTTCTGTGATCCTTTCTTAATTCTTTTGGATTTAATTGCTCCTTCGATTGTCTTCCCAAAGCATGCAGTTTGGTTCTTTATTTAATATTTATTTCATGAATCCTATTTGTATATCAGTGTTCTACTCTATAATTTTATGGGCAAGAATTCTGTCTTATTCATTTGACTATCTCCTCAAAACTATCAGTGTCTTTATTCTTTGGTGTCCAGCAAATGATTGTATAAGAATAAAATCCAAAGCACCATGAAAAGAGTCACAGCTAACATTTAATGGGAGTGTTCCATATGTCAGATTGTGCTAAGAGGTTTGCATTTATTAGCTCAAGTAACTCTCAAAGTCACCTATGGATTTTTACAATCCCCATTTCACAGATGAGGAAATTGAGGCTTAGAGAGATTACATTGCATACCCAGGGTCACATTATGAAATGGTAGAGCTGGGATTTAAACTCATAGTCTTAATTACTATATCATGTCTACTTACAACAATAGATGCTATCAAATGAGGTAATGCATGTAAAATGAGTAACGCTGTGTCTGACACTGAGTGTTACATTATCATGTTTATAATTTTATGCCTTTAACATGGACCAGACTCTGTATTGAGCATGTGACATGTTTCCTCAGTTTTATTTTATAATAACTCTATGTGCTCTTAGCACCTCCAGTTTCCAGATAAGAAGAGTTAAATTCTGAGAGGTAGTAACTTTCCCAAGGAAATAGTCTTCATAATTAAAAAAGCCTCGTGAAAGAGACCTGGATTTTTGTACTAGTTTTGGGATGATCTAGTGGATTTACAGATAATGTGAATAAAACTAATCACTTGTAACATGAATATATATATATATATATATTTTATGTCAGGCAAGTGAGAACACAAATAAGCCTGAGCAAAGATGAAGAACTCTCAGAACAATACATTCAGCCTCGCAGGCGGTGGTTCGGTGAATTGAGAAGTAAGAAGCAAGTGAGTGTCATCTTGATGGGTGGAAAGGGTGGGGGCGAGGAAGCTTGTGTTTTTAGGGTCTGCTCCAGTAGGCACTGTTTGCTCTCATGCTAGAACCTAGCATGGTGCTTGGCACATAATGAAGGCTCAATGAACATGTAGCAAATGAATTTTCTAGAAGAAAGTGAAAAAAAAAAAAAAAAAAAAGAGCAGTTAACACCCAACCTGCTCGGCTATAATTTGGAAGAACCTGAAACTGGACAGTGAATAGGGGAAACGTATTCTGGCTGCTGGCCTTTTGAGGTCAGGATTAGTTTTCAGTCCAGTGTTGGTAGAAGCAGTGTTCTCAGGAAGCATGGTAAAGCCGAACACAAGCTTACAGCACCTGAAAGAAAAGGGCTGCTTTTCTTTTTCCAAGAGAGAAAAATGCATAAGATCAAGTAAAACTATTGGGGAAGAAGTCAAGGGAAAAAATATCCAATGTAAAAAAACAAAACAAAACAATATTAATGTAATACTGGCAGCAGAATGTGTGATCTTGAAAATGTCCAAACGATGAGTGTGTTGCTGGATCCGAAAGTTGTTTTATAGCTGGTCATTTCCTATGGTGATCCCACCCTGGCTTCCGCTCTGGCACAGCTGGATGGGAGAAGGGAGGCAGCAGGCAAAGATGCTCTATGCCTCTTCTTGATTAGTACAGATCATGATTAGTGTGGATTGTGAAAACAGGGGCACAGCTACTCACTGCTTGGCTTTCACAGTCCAACAGGAGCCGTGTGCAACCGTCAAAACGCAAGCCGCTGCCTCCCCTCCCACCCATTGAGGTTGCTGAAGAGAAGACCCGAGTCATGGCACTCTATGATTTTCTGCCCAGAGAGCCCTGTGACTTAGAGTTAAAGAGAGCAGAGGAATACCTCATCCTGGAGAAGTATGATACTCACTGGTGGAAGGCAAGAGACCGTTGGGGGTAAGATCGGTCGCTTGGTCCTTATCAAATCCCTCTTCTTGTATCCCCTACAGACTTCTGACGCTCAAAGAAGACTGTTTACTGGCTCCGTTTCTCTGGGTTTATAACTTGCTTCTGTGTGAAATTACACGTGTCCCCGCCACTCCCCATGCGGATGAGGGCATCCTGGCACATGATTTCAGCAGACTCCCAGAAGTAGATACACCTGGCTTCGCATTCCAGTGCCGCCCATGACTATAGTGCCCTTTGGGCAAGTCACTTACCTTCTCTGAGTTTCCATTTCTTTTTGTTTTAAATATGTTTTTAAAAAATGGATTTTAGAGACAGAGGCAGGAAGAGGGAGATTGAAACAAGGATTGATTGCCTCCTGCCTCCTGCATGCCCCCCGACTGGGGATGGAGCCGGGAACCCAGGCATGTGCCCTGCCTGGGAATTGAGCTAGAGACCTCTTGGTGCATGGGTCAACACCCAACCACTGAACCACACTGCTGGGCTTCATTTCTTTTTTTGAAATTGAGCTGTAATTGGCATATACCATTCAATTAGTTCCAGGTGTACAGCATAATCTTCTAAATAATAAAAGCATAATATGCAAATCAACCAAACAGCTGAACAGCCGAATGGTGGTCCAGATCACCTTCCGGATGACCTTCTGGACGAAGCCGGGCTGCGAGGGCCTCTAGTGATTGAATATTTGTATATATTTTAAAACAATCACCAGAAGAAGTTTAGTTAACATCTGTCACCATAGATAGTTACAGAATATTTTTTCTTGTGATGAGAACTTTTAAGGTTTAGTCTCTTAGCAACTTCCGAATATGCAAAACAGTATTATTAACTACAGTCACTATGCTGTACATTACATCCCCAGGACATTTATTTTATCACTGGAAATTTATATCTTTGACCCTCTTCACCAATTGTTCCCACTCCCACTGCACTCCCCCATCTTTGGCAACCACCAAGCTGTTCTCTTTAGCTATGAGCTTTCAATTTTTAATGTAAAATATCTTTTAGATTCCACCTATAAGTGAGGTCATACAGTATTTGTCTTTTTCTTTGACTTATTTCACTTAGCATAATGCCCTACAGTTCCATCTACATGGTTCCATTTACAAGATTTAATTCTTTATTATGGTCAAGTAATATTCCATTCTATCTATCTATCATCTCACATTTTCTTTATCCATTCTTTCATTGATGGATACTTAGGCTGGTTCCATGTCCTGGCTATTGAAAATAATGCTGCAATGAAACTTGGGATCCACATTAGTGGTTGTTTGTTTGTTTGTTTATTTGTTTTTTCCAGATAAATGCCCAGAAGTGGAATTGCTGGATCACAAGCTATTTCTACTTTTAATGAGTTTTTATATCTTTATTTATAAAATGGGAATAGTAATTCCTATAGGTTCCTATTCTGACTTACACTTTCTCTGGGAATTTGACGTGTTTGTTTGTTTTTCCTGTTAGGCTCTAAGGCAGTAACAGAAACAGGCTGTTCCTTATTTCATATTTCTACAATGACTAGTTTTGGAAGTAGGTGGTGAGTTAAGCAGTAAAGAAAAAAAGACCCTGGGATGCAAACAGACTTCACTGTGTCAGTTGCAATAGATGGTTAATGCCTGACTTGAAGTCCTGGGTAGAGAAGGAGTCTGAGGAGTTTCTGGGCTCTCTGGAAGAATGCTGGCATTGATTTCTGATCTTTGTCAAGATTTGAAGATTATAAGTATATAAATATCAGAAGTACTTATATTTCATGCCCTCTCTCTTTATATTTTCCTGATTATTTGGCTGTCTTTCCAAATCTTAGTTTAGACTCAACATGTGATAGAGATATTTTGGTGGGTTTAGGACTGCCGAAATAGCGACTCCTGCAGGTGGCCTGTTGTCATGATTCTGACCAAAACAACAAACCAACCGACCAATCAATTAATATTTAACTTTAAAGTTAATAAGTGCATATAGTTCTTTATAATGTGAAAACACGATAAATAATGCCAAAATTCTCCTTTGCCACACCTCCAAACCCAGTCTCTTTCTCAAAATAAGCACTATTATTCATTTAGTAAATAATTTTTAATGCCTTGTCATGCACATATCAAAATATATGGTATCGTTTGCAGATTTGATTTATCTAAACTTTATCACACTTTATACATTGTTCTATAAGTTGCTTTTATTTCCCAATAATATGTCTGGGGTATCTTTTTGTAATTTCAAATGGAATTTGAAGGTGCAGGTGTAGGAAAAGGGAATTCCTCACCCTGCTGACGGGTGGGTAAATTGTACCTTCCTTCTAGACAATTTGCTATATCTACTGAGAGATGTACATGCTTGGTGTCCCAGCAATTTCGCTGCTTGGTGTCTGTCTTAGAGAAATGCCCCTCCTGGTGCAAAAATGGCACATTCAAGGATTTCTTCATCACGTTGCTGCAACAGGGGCATGGCTGAACTAGAATATCTGCTCTATAGAATGCTCCGCAGCAAACAATATCTTTGCAATTGTGCTGCTGTTAACCTGGTCACTATGACACCCCAGTGGCCATGTAAGTGCCCTTTCCCTCTCTAAAAAGATTCTGGTGTCATAAGGCACCTGTAAACTACTCACATTATAAGTCAGAATCTTACTATTTATTATATTGAGATTTTAGTTAAATGTGGAAGTGAAAAATGTTTTCCTCTTTTAACAACTTCATCAGTAAAATGAATTTGACTTCCCCTACAGCCTTGACATTTATAAGAATTGTTGCCATTATAATGCTAGAAACTTGGCAGAATTTTTATTTTTGCTTTGTCTTTTGTTATAGGAATGAAGGCTTTATTCCAAGCAACTACGTGGCTGAAAACAAACTAACCAATTTAGAAATTTATGAGTAAGTGTCTTCCAAAATATGCTCTGTGGTTAATCTATGAAAATCAGCTACGTTTTGTCAGGTTACAAGCTCAGATACTGTTTTCAGTCTGAAAAGGGAAAAGAAAGTAACACGTTCGGCAGAGAGATCTTTGATCCTTATAATGGTTGATTCAGAAACTTCTTTTCTTAAACTTATTTTTGTTTCGGTTTGTGTACCCATTCTTTTTTTGTTTTGGCAGTGACGGCATGAAACCAAACACTCATCTTGCGCTTGTTTTACTATGTGTCCTAAATGGAAAATTATTTTTAAAAGGACATTAAATTTTTAATGAGTGGCAAATTGGACTTAATTTATAGACACGTTACTATATTTTGGCTCATGTTTTGAAATGTTTTAGGAATAGTTGCAGATGAGAACGAGGCCAGTGTAGTTTGGAAGAACTCTTGGCATGCTTGCTGGAGTCCTGCTTAGAAATCTATTTTTGTTATATGGATCTGGAAGACGGAGGAGATCTTAGCAATCACTTGTTTAGTCCCTCATTCTGCAGATTAGAAACTACGGTTGAGAGATTACTTTATACGTAGGGAATAGCCGCATTGGGAGGTGTCCTTGTCTTTTATAACTTCAAGTTCAATTTGAGCTCTTGAGTGCCCACCCCCCACTTGGATACTTGTTGTGCAATTAACATATGCTTCCAGCAGGTGGCAGTAGGTAATGAGTGGAGGCCGTAAGACGGGTGCTTCTCTGAGAACCAGGCAGCAAATACAAATTGAATGAGAGAACCCCCTTGGTCCACCTTGCTACTAATTTAAGTCACCTAGAGGCCAGACTCAGCATAACCCTTCCCGGAAACAAATCCAATTTTTAAAGAATTGGTGAATAACGTACACTTCATTGGAGGGGAGAAACAGGTGACGGATGACCACCGGATACATGACACATCTACGTAACCTTACCAGACTTCTCTATTAGCTATGTCTCCAGTTAGATCTCCCTCCCAAGTCACGCTCCTTGGCCCCATTAGAGGGTCTCTTCTCTCTTCTCCTCTCCTTCATTCCCCGCTCTTGACCTGTGTCATTTAGCTCTGCTCCGAAATTCTGTCTCCACTCGTCAAAGTCCTTTGTGGCTGAACCCATCTTCCCTGGAAAACATTTCCACAGCTGTGTACAATTACTCAAGGATAGCCCACAGGTGTGTTGCCACTATCTCCACTAAAGCTGACCAACACAAACAGGTCCCTTTCTCTCTCTCTCTCTCTCTCTCTCTCTCTCTCTCTCTCTCTCTCTCTCTCTCTCTGTTTTTGTGTACCCTCTTGCTTTTTTTCTTTTTAATATATAGCTTTTTCAGTTACAGTTGATATACATTATTATATTAGTTTCTGGTGTACAACCCAGTGATTAGACATTTAGACAACTTACCAAGTGACCACCCTGATAAGTCTAGCACCCATCTGACACCACACATAGTCATTACAATATTATTGACGATATTCCCTATGCTGTACTTTACATTCCCATGACTATTCCTTAACTATCAATTTGTATTTCTTCATCCCTTTACCTTTTTGCCCATCCTCCCAATCACCCTCCCATCTGGCAAATATCAAATTGTTCTCTATATCTATGAGTCACAAACAGGTCTCTTTGAAAGCCAGGTCAGGGAGGTTTTGTTTGGAAATCTCCTGCTAAGAAAAAAAAAAAGGGAGGCGGGGGAATATATATATTAGAATCCCACTTTGGTTTTTTCCAGGAGGTTAAAGGAGACATATGTAAAGGTGCCTAACAGTGTCTGGGGGTTAGTGAATAGAAAATCACTAACCAGCAATCTTCCTTTCCTTTTTCTAAAAAATTTTCAATAAATTTGCTCATTGCTGCCCCTATTTAGACCAGTTCAACAACTTGTTTATATTATAGATACTGGATCATTTGAATAAACTACTCTAAGATTAGAATAACAATCTCATTTTCTTGGGCCTCGATTTATGTGCCTTTAAAAGTTATTTTCTTTAATAACTCCAATTATGGGAAGACTGCTTTTTAGTTTTATTGCTATTTCTTAAAAAAAAGATTTGTTAGGATATAGATGTAATAATCACTAAAAGTTATCAGCCGCTCACTATGTGCCAAGCACTGTTCTAGTGACTGTACAGAATTACTGCCCTGGGTCAAAGCACTGTCGTGTGGACATAGAAATTGGGGGAAATTTGGGTTCAAATCCTCGTATCACCACTGATTAGTACTTTGGCTGCAGGCACTCGCTCAAAGTCTCTAAACATCCGAGTGATCTGAAAACTGGGAACAACACCTGTCCCACACAGTACAGAGTAAATGTTCGATAATTTCTAGCAATTGTCATTATTTCCTCGAACTGTGAACGTAACCAGAAAGGCATTTACTGCTTGAACCCCCTTGCCCAGTATTGCAGACGTACTCCATGTCATTTGTAATACTTGTCATTACTACTTCCGTCCCCTGAATCACTTTATTTGTTCGATCTTATTTATTGGACACTACGCATTACCAGGTGTGAGCTTTTTCAGACACTGGAGATGCAGCATGGAACACCCAGAAGCAGTTCCACCTTCATGAGACTTATGGCTTCATGGGGATATAGACCTTAAACAACTCCAAATTCACAGATAAATATGTAATTTTAAATTGTAGTATTGAGAAGAAACAGTGTGGGACGCAGGGGGAAAACAATGGGGAAGGAGGTATAATTTAGCTATAATTTAGAAAACAATGGG
>PVJC01017442.1:0-32490 GCA_004026665.1 Murina feae | reverse complement strand
GAGAGAGAGAGAGAGAGAGAGAGAGAGAGAGAGAGAGAGAGAGAGAGAGAAAGAGAGAGAGAGAGAGAGAGAGAGAAATATTGATGTAAGAGAGAAACATCAATAATTTGCCCACCATATTTGCCCCAACGGGGAATGAAACCAGCAAACTATGTATGTGTCTTGACCAGAAGTTGAACCTGCAACCTTTTGGTGTATGAAATGATGCTCCAACCAACCAAGTCACCTGGCCAGGGCATTGTTTTCTTGTATATATGTATACTAATGGCCCAGTGTATGGATTCATGCACATTGAAAGAAAATTAATTAGAAGAAATATTTTAATATTGCTGTTCACCATTTCTTTATAATAGAATGGTCAGAGATGAAAGAAAATTAGTAAAATGTATATGAAAACAATATATAAATTGATTAATAAATAAATAATAACAGCATGATATAACAACAACAAATACATGATATAAAAATAACAAAAACATGATATAAAAAGAACAGTAATAAAAATAATGACTGATAAATTGATTAAACTTATTTTAATATTTCTTTGTATACCACATTAAGATGAAAAACACTGTCAGAGTGCTTAACAAATTTCCCATGTGATGAAATATTTACAATTTTAACTTTAATGTCACACACTCTTCAAACTTGAGAGAAAGCAACATATAATTGACCATGTCCGAAAACGGGTTCAGGCAGTAATATTTCTACTCTGTCTAGAGTTTGTCCTTGTGATTTATTAATAGTAATGGCAAATGCTGACATCACAGGAAACTGTCTTTGAATTAATTTAAATGGGAGGCCAGTGTCAGATAGTGACAGTTGTGCCAATAGTTGGTCTTAAGACATATTCTGTCAATGATGCTACTTTCTTTCAGCTTCAGAAAGAAAACAACCAAGTTCACGAATGACAATGATAGGTTAAAACATACTTGTGAGATTGGCACCAGGAAGAGCTTTATATATATTGCACATGTGTAAGTCAATATTTACTTATTTCTCTCTTTATTGATTAAGGTATTACATATGTGTCCTTATCCTCCCATTGCTCCCCCACCCCCACTCATGTCCTAACCTCTCTGCTGTCTGTTTATTGGTTACGCTTATTTGCATGCATACAAGTCCTTTGGTTGATCTCCCTTACCCCCACCCTCCCCTCCCTTCCCTCTGAGGTTTGATGGTCTGATCAATGCTTCTCTGTCTGGATCTGTTTTTGTTCAACAAGTTTATGTTCATTATGTTCCACAAATGAGTGATATCATGTGATATTTATCTTTCTCTGACTGGCTTATTTCGCTTAGCATAATGCTCTCCAGTTCTATCCATGCTGTTGCAAATGGTAAGAACTCCTTCTTTTTATGCAGTGTAGTATTCCATTGTGTAGGTGTACCACAGTTTTTTAATCTACTCATTTGCTGATGGGCACTTAGGTGGTTTCCAAATTTTAGCTATTGTAAATTGTGCTGCTGTGAACATAGGGGTGCATATATCATTTCTGGTGGTGTTCCTGGTATATTTCTAGAAGTGGGATCACTGGGTCAAATGGGAGTTCCATTTTTTTTTTAGGAAACTCCATACTGTTTTCCATAGTGGCTGCACCAGTCTGCATTCTCACCAGCAGTGCACAAGGGTTCCTGTTTCTCCACATCCTCACCAGCATTTGTCTTTTGTTGATTTGTTGATGATAGCCAGTCTGACAGATGTGAGATGGTACCTCATTGTTGTTTTGATTTACATCTCTTAGATGATTAGTGACTTTGAGCGTTTTCATATGTCACTTGGCCTCTTTCTTATGTCCTCTTTCAAACAGTATCTATTTAGGTTCATTGCCCATTTTTTGATTGGGTTGTTTATCTTTCTTTTGTTAAGTTGTATGAGTTCTCTGTAAATATTGGAGATTAAACCTTTGTCAGTGATAACATTGGAAAATATGTTCTCCCATGCAGTGGGCTTTCTTGTTGTTTTGTTGATGGTTTCTTTTGCTGCACAGAAGTTTTTTATTTTGATGTAGTCCCATTTGTTTATTTTCTCTTTATTTTCCATTGCCCTCGGAACTGTATCAGTGAAGATATTGCTTCACCACATGTCTGAGATTTTGCTGCCTGTGGATTCCTCTAATATTTTTATGGTTTCCTCTCTTAGGTTTAAGTCCTTTATCCATTTTGAGATTATTTTCATGTATGTTGTAAGTTAGTGATCTAGTTTCATTTTTTTGTATGTAACTGTCAAATTTTCCCAACACCATTTATAGAAGAGACTGTCTTTACTCCATTGTATGTTCTTGCCTCCTTTGTCAAATATTAATTGAGCATAGTAGTTTGGGTCAATTTCTGGGTTTTCTATTCTATTCTATTGACCTATATGTCTGTTCTTGTGCCAGTACCAGGCAGTTTTGAGAACAGTGGCTTTGTAATACAGCTTGCTATCTGGAATTGAGTTCCCTCCTACTTTGTTCTTCTTTCTCAGTATTGCTGCAGATATTCAGGGTCTTTTTCATTCCAGATTAATTTTTGGAGAGTTTTTTCCTAGGTCTGTGAAATATGCTATTGGTATTTTAATGAGGAGTGCATTGAATCTATAGATTGCTTTGGGTAGTATGAACATTTTAATTCTCCCAATTCATGAACATGGTATGTTCCTCCATCTGTTTATGTCTTCCTCTATCTCTTTTTTGCAGTGTCCTATAGTTTTCTGAGTACAGGTCTTTTAACTCCTTAGTTAAGTTTATTCATAGGCATATTAAATTTTTTTTGTGTTCAATGGGAAATGGGGTTGCTTTTTAAATCTCTCTTTCTGTAAATTCTCTATTGATATATGAAAATGCCATAGATTTCTTAGCGCTACTTTTGTATACTACTACATTGCTGAATTCATATATTAAGTCTAATAATTTTTTAATAGAGTCTTTAGGGTTTTCTATGTCATCTACAAATAATGACATTTTACATCTTCTTTTCCAATTTGGATACCTTTTATTTCTTCTTCTTGTCTGATTGCTATGGTTACCACTTCCAGTATTATGTCTAACAGGAGTGGTGAAAGTAGGCATCCCTGTCTCATTCCTGTACTTAGGTGAAATGGTTTTATTTTTTGCCCATTGAACATGATGTTGGCTGTAGGCTTGTCATATAAGGTTTTTATTATGTTGAGGTATGATTCCTCTATTCCCATTTTGCTGAAGGTTTTTATCAAGTAAGGGTGTTGGATTTTGTCAAATGCTTTTTGTGCATCAATTCATATGACTATGTGATTTTTATCTCTCAATTTGTTTATGTGACATATCACATTTATTGATTTGCAGATATCGTGCCATTCTTGCACCCTTGAGGTAAATCCTACTTGGTCATGATATATGATTTTTCTGATGTAACGCTGGATCTGATTTGCTAGAATTTTGTTGAGGATTTTGGCATCTATGTTCATGAAGGATATTGGCCTGGGATTCTCTTCCATTGTGTTGTTTTTATCTGGTTTTGGTATTAGGGTAATGCTAGCTTCATAGAATGAGCTTGCAAGTATTCCTCCCTCTTGAATTTTTTGGAATAGTCTAAGGATAGGTTTTAGTTCTTCTTTGAATGTTTGGTAAACTTCTATGTGAAGCCATCTGGCCTCAGCTTTTGTTTGCTGGAAGCTTTTCAATGACTCCTTCAATTTTCTCAATAGTTATCAGCCTATTGAGATTGTTAGATTCTTCCTGATTGAGATTTGGAAGATTGTATTTTTCTATGAATATGTCCATTTCTTCTAGTTGTCTAGTTTGTTGGTATAGAGTTGTTCATAGTATTTTTTAACAATCCTTTGTATTTCTGTGGGGTCTGTTGTTATTTCGCCTCTTTCATTTCTCATTTTGTTTATTTGGTTTCTCTCTCTTTACTTCTTGGTGATCCTGGCTAGAGGTTCATCAATCTTGTTTATTCTTTCAAAGAACCAGTTATTGGTTTCATTGATTTTTTAAAAATTTATATTTATTGTTCAGATTATTACAGTTGTTCCTCTTTTTTTCCCCCATAGCTCCCTTCCTTCCAGTTCCCACCCCACCTTCTGTCCTTGCTCCCCCACTGTCCTCATCCATAGGTGTACGATTATTGTCCATTTTCTTCACACACCCCCAACACCCTTAACCCCCGAAAATTGTCAGTCCACTCCCTTTCTATGCCTCTGATTCTATTCTGTTCATCAGATTTTTTATTCACTTGATTCTTAGATTCACTTGTTGATAGATATGTATTTGTTGTTCATAATTTTTACTTTCCTTTTTCTTCTTCTTCTCAAAGGATACCTTTCAGCATTTCATATAATTCTGGTTGGGTGGTGATGAACTCTTTTAGCTTTTTCTTGTCTGTGAAGCTCTTTATCCGACCTTCAATTCTGAATGATAGCTTTGCTGGATAAAGTAATTTTGGCTGTAGGTTCTTGCTATTCATCACTTTGAATATTTCTTGCCACTCCCTTCTGGTCTGCAAAGTTTTTGTTGAGAAATCAGCTGATAGTCATATGGGTTCCCCTTTGTAGGTAACTAACAGCTTTTCTCTTGCAGCTTTTAAGATTCTCTCCTTGTCTTTTGCTCTTGGCATTTTAATTATGATATGTCTTGGCGTGGTCCTCCTTGAATTCCTTTTGTTTGGGGTTCTCTGAGCTTCCTGGACTTGGAAGTCTATTTCTTTCACCAGGTGGGGGAAGTTTTCTGTCTTATTTCTTCAAATATGTTTTCAATATCTTGCTCTTTCTCTTCTTCTGGCACTCCTATAATTCTGATGTTGGTACGCTTGAAGTTGTCCCAGAGACTCCTTACACTATCTTCATACGTTTTGATCCTTTTTCTTTTTTCTTCTTTTCTTTTTTCTTTTGGCTTTTCCGGCTGGGTGGGTTTTGCTTCTTCATATTTCATATCTTTGACTTGATTCTTGTGATCCTCTCATCTGCTTTTGGATCTCTGTATATTCTTCTTTATTTCAGTCAGTGTATGCTTAATTTCTAGTTGGTCCTTTATCATATCCTTGAGGGTCTCATTAGATTTATTGAGGGTCTCACTAAATTTATCGGCAGTCTCTAGAAAATTCTTGAAAAACCTAATAACCGTGGTTTTGAACTCTATATACTGTCATTTTCTTTCCTCCATTTCTGTCATTTGTGACCTGTTTCTTTGTCTCCGCATTTTGGCTGCTTCCCTTTCTGAGTTAGATGATCACTGAGAGGAATTAACCTCTAAGCCACTTGGTTATGAGAGTCAGCTGTGTCTACAGTGGGAGAACATCTGTGCTGGAGACACCTTTATGGGGCAAGAGTTGTTTCAGTGGGGCTTTTGTGCTCACTGCATCTGCCCCGAGTGTGTTCCTTATGGATCTGAGTTTTGTTTAGGATGGTCCCACTCTGGCCACTGGGTGAGGCTGGCTCTTGTATCTTTAAGGAGGTGTTGATTTAGCCTTTGCCTGCGGCTACTCAGCCTTTTATATGCAAAAACCTCTGACGCAGCTTGGCAGGGGCGGGGCCTCAGGGAGTTTGCAGGGTAGGGCGGAGCAAATAGCTATGGCCACTTCTCAACCCTGTGCCAAGAGACACTGGGTCTGTGTGTCCCATGGTAATTGCTGCAAGCAACGCTGAGAGAAACCCGCTTTGGATTTCCTCTCGGTGCCAGTCAGTCCCCCTTCTCCAGGTGTCTGGGTCCTCAGAAACTTGCCTGGAACTGGAGTTCAGAGTCCCTGGGAGCTTGTGGCCCTCTCCGTTTTGAAAAAGAACCACGTCCTCCAATGCCAGCCCTCTCCTCAAGCCCCGTGCGCATGCCTCCGTACCTCTGTACTTTGCTTCCGCCACTCCTCTGAGTCTCAGACTCTTTCTAGTTGTAGGATTTTCACTCAGCCAGCCTTCCTGTGGGTGTGAGTGGTGTCCGTGTTTTCTTTTCATGGTTATTCTGAAATAGTTGTGCACAGCTGCATTTAAGGTGTTTACCTTATGCCACCATCTTGCTGTCTTCTCTTTGATCTTTTGTATTGGTTTTTGTTGTTGTTGTTATCTATGTCATTTATTTCTGTTCTGACCTTTATTATCTTCTTCCTTGTGCTCTCTCTGGGTATTTCTTATTGCTCTCTTTATAATTCTTTAAGTTGTCGAGTTATATGATTATCATCTTTATTTCTTATTTTTTGAGGTAGGCCTGTTAGGGCTATAAACTTCCCTCTCAGTACTGCTTTCACTGTGTCCCATAAATTTTAGATTTTTGTGTTTTCATTGTCATTTGCTTCCCGGATGTTTTTTAAAAAATATATTTTATTGATTGTTTACAGAGAGGAAGGGAGAGGTTTAGAGAGTAAGAAACATCGATGAGAGAGAAACATCGATCAGCTGCCCCTGCACACACCCTACTTGGAATGTGCCCGCAACCAAGGTACATGCTCTTGACCAGAATCAAACCTGGGACCCTTCAGTCCGCAGGCCGATGCTCTATCCACTGAGCCAAATCGGTTAGGGCTTCCTGGATGTTTTTAATCTCTTCTTTGATCTCATTGGCAACCATTGAGATCATTGTTTAATAGCATGCTGTTCAGGTTCCAAGTGTTTAAATTTTTTTGATTATTTTTTATTGTAGATTATTGCTAATATTATGACATTGTGGTCTAAGAAGATGCTTGATATGACTTCAATCTTCTTGAATTTGGAGAGACTTTGCCTGAGACCTAATATGTGGGCTATCTTTGAAAATGTCCCATGTGCACTTGAGAAGAATGTATATTCTGCAGCTTTGTGGTGAAATGTTCTAAAGATGTCAGTTAAGTCCATCTGATCCAGTGAGTCATTTAGAATTGCTGTTTCTTTGATGATTTTTTTTTGTCTAGAGAATTTATCCAGTGATGTCAGTGGTGTATTACAGTCCCCTACTCTGATTGTATTATTGTCGAACTCTCCCTTGATATCTTCTAGGAATTTTTTCATGTATTTGGAGCTCCTGCATTGGGTGCATATATGCTTATCAGGATTATATTCTCTCGTTGTATCAATCCCTTTAGTATTATGACATGGCCTTCTTTATGTCTTGTTATACCCTTCACTTTGAGGTCTACTTTGTCAGATATAAGTATTGCTACTCCATCTTTTCTTTTTAATTTCCATTTGCCTGAAAGATATTTTTCCATCCCTTCACATTTAGTCTGTGTAAGTCCTTTGTTTTGAGTTGTGTCTCTTGTGGATACCATATATATTGGATCATGTTTTTTAATCCATTCAGCTACTCAATGTCTTTTGATTGGAGCATTTAGTTCATTTATGTTTAAAGTTATTATTGATAGGTACTTATTTGTAGCCATTTTCATTTTTTGTGCCTGTGTTTCTTCTTTCCTTTTTATTTCTTCTTTTTTACATCAGTTCCTTTAGCATTGCTTGCACTGCTGGCTTGGTTGTGATAAACTTCCTTAGCCGTTTTTTTCTGTGAAGCTTCTGATTTCCCTTTCAATTTTGAGTTATAGCCTTTCTGGATAGTGTATACTTGGATTCAGTCCCTTGCTTTGCATCACTTTGTAAATTTCCTTCCATTCTTTTCTGGCCTGATGTGTTTCTGTTGAGAAATCATTTGATAATCTAATAAGAGATCCCTTGTACATAACTTTCTGTCTCTCTCTTGCAGCTTTTAAGATTCTCTCTGTCCTGAAAATTTGCCATCATACTTACAATGTATCTTGGTGTGGGTCTTTTTGGGTTCACCTTGCTTACATCTCTCTGTGTGACTTTTTTCTTCCCCACATCAAGGAAGTTTTCTGACATTATTTCTTCAAACAGGTTTTCTAAACCTTTTTCTCTTCCTGTCATTCTGGTATCCCTATTATTCATATGTTGCTTCATTTCATGTTGTCCCAAAACTCCCTGAGGCTTTCCTCTTGTCTTTTAATTTCCCCCCCCAATTGAAGTTCAGATTGGGTGTGCTTTGCTTCTCTGTATTTTAATTTGCTAACTCAATCCTTCTCCTAGTCTACTGTTGAAACTTTCTATGTGATTTTTGTTGCAGCTACATCACTCTTTATTTCTTCTTGATTCTTCCACAAGTTGTTGATTTTTTCATCCATCTGCATTATGAACTGTATGACCCATATTCTGAATTATTTTTCTGACATATTCCATGCCTCCATTTCACTTAGCTGTTTTTCTGGTGTTTCCTCCTTTTCTTTCTTTTGTTTTTTTTGTTTGTTTGTTTTTTGTCTCTCCATTTTTACTCTCACCAAAATCTAGGTGTGAATAATCTGGGAGCTGCTCCTCGGACAGCAACTGCTCCTTAAGCAGTCAAGGCAGTAGATGCTTCTCATTTAGCGGTGGCTCCTCTAATGGGCACTGCTCACAGCATTAGTGGCTCCTCTGGCTAGCAAGGGCATGCTACTCATGCAGCTGCTGCACCTTGGATGGGGGGGTGGGCCACTTGTGAAGCTGCTGTTCCTCAGACAGTTGCGGGTTGTATGCAGCTGCTGCTCTTTGGAAGGGGGCAGGTTGCTCGCAGGTCTGCTTCTCATCATATGGGGGTGTGCTGCTCATGTGGCTGCCACTCCTTGGGGGTGGGCAGTGCAGCTGCTGCTCCTTGATGGGGGAAGGCTGCTCATGGGGCTGCTGTTCCTTGGACAGGGTCAGACTGCTCCTGCAGCTGATGCTCCTCCAATGGGGGCTGGATGCTTGTGTGTCTTCTGGTACTCAAACAAAGGTAGGCACATGAGTCTGCTGCTCCTCTGGGGTGGGCTGCTCACTAGGCTGCTGCTTCTTGCACAGAAGTGGGCTGCTCACGTAATCACAGTTCCCTGGGTTAAAGCATTGGGCTGGCCAGAGGGGAGCACATTTCGGATCTCACAGATGCCCGTGCTCAGGGTGACTGGAGTCTTGGTGACCATGGGACCACATCTCAGGCAGAAGGTCTCTTGCAGGGGTGGCTTTAGAGTTCCAGGTTTTATCTGAGGGCACTCTGGGTAGAGGTGAGGCTGGGCTCCCAGGCATAGCAGCTCTCCCCTTCAAAAAGGTGAAGCCTCTGAGGAAGAGCTGGCCTCTCTGGGACTGTTTGCTACAGTAGCAGAGGCTGCCTGGTAAGGCTAGTCCAGTCAGCCTGCCTCCGAAATTCCTGCAGGATCTTACTTTGCCTCACTTACACATACACACACACATACCCACACATACACACCCCACACGTTGACACACTCCTCTTTTGCTTTCTCACTCACTCACACTCTCCCTCATTGCTGCCTTCTTCCTGCCTTGGTAGTTGGGTCTGGAGTGTTATTAACGCATTTATGGATGGGGTCTCCTCTCTGGTGTCTGGTTATGTGACTCGCTCTCTACCACATTGGCCAAACAGGATAAAATTCACCTCAACAAGATACAACACTAAGGGAACAAAATACAAATGTATTCCCAACACCGATAACTCCAATATAAGTGGCCACCAGAGAAAAGAGAATTGGGGGAGAGAAAAGAGAACACAAATTATATCAAAGAGAGAAAAAAATGGTCTGAGAGAAAAGAAAAGGAAAAAAAAATATATATGTGGGGAGAAAACACCAGAGAACAAACAGATAAATTGAAACATACAAACCCCAAATAACCAGTAAAGGCAAGGGGCGGGAGGGGGGTGCGGTGGGCAGAATCTTATATACAGAAAGTAAGTTAAGGAATTGGATGAATATGGGGAGGTCCTCAGTTCAGTATAGAGGAAGTAGATAGAGGATGAGTGGATAAGAAGAAAGAGAAAGAGAAAATAATAATAATAATAATAATAATAATAATAATAATAAATGTTTAAAAATAATTTTAAAAAATGAGGGCTGGTTTAAGATCCTACCCTTCTGTACTATCTATCACTTCTCAGTTTCTATTGCTGGGCCTGAAGGCCTTTCTTTATGCCAGTTCCTGTGGGCTTTCAGGGACTATTCAGATTTTTTTTGATAACCTTTTACCACTCAGGGTGTAGTCTAGGTGTGACTGTACTGGTTGCCTGGAGACTGCAGCAAGGGGCTCTCTCTTCAGGAGAAAATGATTTCCTAGGTCTAGCACATCAGGTATGACTCAGTGCCAGACTCACAGCCACCTCTCCTGGACCCTCTTCTCTCTCCAACCTCTCCCCAGACTCCACAAGTCCACACCTCCACCTGCACCTCAGCCACGGGTGAGTGTCTGTATTTAAAAGGTCCTATAAATTCAGTTCAGCAAACAAAACCTGTGTCATGCCAGCATGGCCAAGGAGGAGTGGCAAAAGATTAAAGAAGATAGACAAAGAGAATACAGCTGGGGCTTGGTAGATCTCCCATGCCTGGATGAGGACACAGAAAAAGATTCAGCCAGCAAGCCAATGCTTTATTTTATAGTCTCATTAAAACAAGGGTATATTAATGTGTATAAAAATATTCTTGTTTTGGCAACACTTGCTTCATCTCCCACAGACCATTAGCTACTTAGGAAGGAATTAGGAGGGCTACAAGGTCAGGCTTAATTATGCTAGGAGAGCTCTGGCCTCCAGGCTGGGACTTGTTTGAGGCCCTGCCACAGGTCAGTCCAAGGCTTAATCCTATAGCCACTCCCTACAAAAAAAAAAATAAAGACCAAAAAGAGGGGAAAGAGCTACACCATTGTGAGACTCTCTCCCCCCAGCATGGCCCAGCCTCAGTCTCTCTTGGCTGTGGACCAGACTCATAATTTCCTGCCACCTGCAGTTTTGTGGACCTCATTTCCATAGTCAGATGCTACACCTGTCCCAAGGGATGTGACCTCGGTTCATGTGGTTTCCCTTTTACTTCATCTAGCATGCTGTTGAGAATATATAAGTCATCCAATCTTATATCTTTTCAGGTCCATGATGATAGCATGTATGTCTTTGATTTTACCAAGTATGCTGCACTGCTTTTGATTTATTGTTTTAGTAGGAAGAGGGAGAGCCAGAAGTTTCTAATTTTTGACCCTTCCAACTATAATAGTCCTATACCAAAGATGAAGGACCCTATGAGGGGATTCTGATGACTGTTGAGTAAATCTATACCAGCTATTTGCTAAGAAACTAGGGAAATAACTATGGGGTCTCACTGAGCCTATTGTGAGATGGAACTCAAATTAAATCTCCAAGATCTTAATTAGCCTTCATTCTGACCATGGATTAGAGTGGCACTCTGGGTCTTTGGAAGTATTGTTCAGAAACAGTGTCTAATGTCTTATATGGGGTAAGTAATTACAGGACCATTTGGAGAAGCTGTGAGGTGATATACAACAAAGTACATGCATATTGTACTTGGACCTTCCATAAGTTGTTCCTGGCTACCTCCTTTCAAGGGGTTCTGGTTTGTAAATGGACTTAACCTGGGAATAGGGAGACAGAGAGGGACTCTTTTGTGGTGTCTCATGTAAAACCTTTGTTCATACTTAGAGTTTGGGGATAGGATTTATAAATTGTCATATTTTTATAAATAATATTGGTTCTCAGGATGCAAGACCAATGGTTCTAAAAGTGTCCCTGCATCAGAAGTATCAATATAACCTGGGAAGTTGTTAGAAATCAAACTTCTTGCATCCCATCCATACCTGCTTAAAAAGCAAAACAAACAAACAAAAAAAACTATGGGGATGAACCCAGCCATCATCTCTCTGTGGTGATTCTGGTGAACACAAAAGTTTCAGGATCAATGAATTAGTCACTTATGAAGACTATTATTTGGTGTTTATCTGATTTACATGCTGATTTTGATGCCTATAATTGTAGCCATATTTGCTTTGCCTCTGACAGTGTGACTTTGCCTCTGCCACCCACTTTCTTATTATCACCATGTAAAATAGGGATTATATTTCAACTGCAGTATTTCTCATTAGATTCCCTGACCTAGTGTTTGTAGCCCCTACAGTACCTTTCAAATGTGCTGACATTCTCCTCACCAATCAATGTATTTCTCAAAGCCTTGGTGATGGGGGTGTTTTCTGGGACTTCTTATAGGATATATTTAGAGTGTGGGTGAGCAGGTCACACACTATGAACCCCTTCCAACATGCCCACAGGCCAAGCTTTTGGCTTCCTTGCCAAAGAGTTTCTGGCCTATCAACTTTAATTAATAACAACAACCACTAATGTAAAGTTTCAATCAATCAATGAAGCAAGCATTTAGAAACACTCCAGCTGCTTAAACTAGTAAATTGAACTCAGCGTCTCTACTAAGTGATACAAGTGGATAAAGTCAGTTTGATCTAAAGTTACATTCTTTACTCTTTGGTCTAGTACCTTCATATTCCAGTCCTAAAAGTATTCACAATGTTTGCTGATGTAAGCTAGCAAAATTTTGCCATTGTTTAGTTATGAAAATCTTCCTTCTTGAGTTGACTTTGTATTTGGATCCCTGAAGCATAATATAAGTCTGGAGCTAATGAGGACTAGGAAAGATGGGGTTTGAGGAGAATTGGCTGACACTTTCAAGGTAATTACGTTAGATAAGTTCATTTTAAAGTTTTCCAACAAGATAGGAATATCCCTATAAAGAGAACAAAGAAGGGCTGCTTTGGTCCACAAGAGAGTCTCCGTGGGATTTTGGGGTTGAGGCTACGGAATATGTGGTTGTGTACTCATTCAGAGTGTCCTCCTACATGTCCTCATTCCAGTTTGGGGGGTTCCAGTATTTCCCAAATAATCTGGATTTTCATACAAGAGACCTGTCAAAACTGTGACTTCAATTGATGTTAGAATTTTAAAACCCTTCATTACTAAACTTTTGAGGGATTTTGTTTGTTCTGTTTGGGGGTTTTTGTTTGTTTGTTTGTTTTATTCCATATTCTTGGCTCAAGTCATGGACTGAAGATCAGGAATTGGAGCTTGTTGTTTCGTAGTGTTACGTTGTCCAGACCATTTCCAAGTACAGACTTTTGGATCATTTAGAATTCTTGACTGCAAGCAAGTTAATCAACTTTAATGAGAAAAATAATTTACTAAAAGGCTATTCCATTCTGGCCGGTATGGCTCAGTGGTTGAGCATAGACCTATAATCACAGTTTGATTCCTGATTAGGGCACATGCCCGGGTTGCAGGCTTGATCCCCGGTGTGGGGGCCTGCAGGAGGTAGTCAATGATTTTCTCTTATCATTGATGTTTCTATCTCTCTCTCCCTCTCCCTTCCTCTCTGAAATCAATTTTTTAAAAAAGATTATTATACAACTTTTCAGCTTGTTGTGAGGACTGGAAAACAAGTCAAGAACAATACCAAAATCACATTCAGAAAGGATCCTGTGAGTTCACACTAGCAATGCTGCTGAGCACAAAATACTGGTGCTTATGCTCTCAGCACTGCTGGTCCCCTCCACTAGATACTGCTATTAACGTCACTGCCACTATCGCATGCAGGACTTGATTTTCCTGCATGCTACTACTGTTCTGTCACCAAAGAGAGTTCCTTATGACTCCCATGATTCTAAGGTGGATGCAGTCTAATTGGAGGAGTCTAAGTCACATACCTGGTTCCTAGTTGCAAGGGAGGCTGGAAAAAATGAGTATCTGGTATTTTTAGCCTTACAAAGGAAGACAGGTTCATCAAGCAGGTGAACTTTCCCAATTCATCTCAGAGAGGGGTTTCAGATGTTGAGCAATCAAAATGAATGTAAATACCCACTATAGTGAGCAGCATGGAATCAAAGCAAAAACATATATTTGAAGAATATCGATAGCCAATGACAGTGGTCTGTGATATCTGAAGCATCTCTTCTTACTATCAGGAGATAACTATAGCGAGGATTAGGGCATTCCCTCCCCAGCACTTTGCTGGGTGAGCACCATCAAATGCCAATGTCTAGGCTTTATACGTTCATCTATTTTTAATGAAGCATTGATCAGACTAGAGCAGTGGTTCTTACCTGGGGGTAATTCTGCCACCCAGGAGATATTTGTCAATGTCTGGAGACATCTTTGGTTTTCATAAAGGCAGAGGGGATTAGTGTGATGCTACTGTCATCTAATGGGTAGAGGTCTGAATGTTGCTAAACATCCTACAATGCATAAGATAGCACCTTGCAATAAAGGTTATCCTGTCCAAACTGTCAATGATGCCAGTGTTGAGAATCCCAGGACTAGCATCAAGTTCTTCCCTGTTTGTTTTGGGCTTTAGAATATGTCCTATTCTTTTAAAGGGCTTCTACGAACACCTGATCTTACCAGTCAAATATTGATTTTACTTCTTTGGCTTCCCAGGGTGCCCCGCCATCAACCCTGTATCTTTCCTAATGAAATTTACTACTTGTGGCCTTGGGGATTTCTTCTTGTCTCCTTGAATAGGATGGAAGTTGTAATTAATCTTAGAAGTCCATAAGGATGATCTATCTGAACAGTTCTCAAACGAATACAATTTTTCATCCTTAGGGAAAGTTGGCAATATAAGACACTTTCAGTTTATCATAACTGAAGGAGACAGGGGCAGGCCCTACTGGAGAGGCCAGGGATACTGCTAATCATCTGACAATGAACAGGACAGCCATACAATAAAGATTTATCCAGCCCAAAATGTCAGTGGCACCAAGGCCAAGAGCTGTGATCTAGTCTTACTAAGGTGAGACCTGGATAAGAGATTATTAATGTTAAGGACCTTGACATGCAATGTAGTTACCAGAGGTAGGAGGACAGACTTGGGCCAGGGAAAAGTATCTTCCTGTGGTCCAGAGCCCAGTCACTTGAGGGGGCATTCACAAGGAAGAGGAGGCAGCAGCACCAAAAATGGCAAGTATCCAAAATGAAACGGGAGAGCAAAAGGCAATCCTCTCACATCCTATTATATAAACAATAGTGTAGAGATCTTAAAGCCTGGGAGAGGGCAGGGTTAAGACAGAAACTCAGCTGTGGTATCTGCCTCTCAGTGACAAGGATTGGGCTAAGATAATATTGGTGCTATGGAAACCATATTCCTGTTCAGGTCAACTCATGTTGATTGAGTGAGCATCTGCTATAGGTATTCTGTAGACTGTTGGGGACTCAGAAGTAAATAAGAGATAAGAGACATCCCTGCTGCAGGAACTTTGGGATCCAGAAAAAGAGAGATGGCAAGCATGCAGATGTCTCTCAGATATAGCAAGAGAGCATCACCCCAGAGGCACAAACAACCATGGAGCACCAAGAAGATCAGAGATAAGGAGGAAGAAATACAAAAGGAAGGGCAGCAATTTTCTAGGAAGAGACAGGGCTAAGTGAATTCTCTTGAAACTGCTTTTGCATAGCAAGCATATTATTTTAATTACCTTGCATATCTATTTAGGATGGCTTATTCAGGGCTTTGAAGGAGATTACAGGAAGCTAAAGACCTTCAAACCATGTCTTGTCCCCACTACTGAACTTCCCTGAAGATTCTGTCATGGCTGGTCCACTGGGATGACTTGTGAGAGCCACATACATAAGGGGGGCATGTTCCAGGAGTTGTGCAGCAGGGAATGAAGGTCCACCTCTTCCATACTGTACTTAGAATGACAACAAGCTTCAGTGGAGAGCCCAGTTTCCCTCCAGATGCTGCAGCAGTGGGAAGGGTCCACAGTAGACAATGCACACATGCCCTAGCACAGGCACATGCAGTACACACACACTCAAGTGCACACATGCATGCATGCACACACCTTCATATGACCTTTATAGTACCTTCATAGCACTTGCCTGCATGCCAAGTACTAGGAGTAAAGAACTAGTGGCCAGGCTTGTCTTCTGAAACATACATACCATCCAACTCTGAAAAAAAGATGAGAAGTGTGAGTTTGCAGCCAAAAATATACCTGAGCTGTTCCATTCTTGTGATATCATGTTGCCTGGAGGCAGGACCACCTTGGTTAAAGACACTAGCTTTGCATGGCACAACTTCAGGGGTGCCATTCTAGTTGTGCAATGCAATATTTTCATCTAGTGCAAAGAGTACTAGATGTGAAGGGTTACAGCCTGAGGTTCAAGCCCCAATAATGGAGTATGTGACCTGGACAGACTTTGATATATTAACTCTATGCTTCAGTTTCCTCATTTGCGAAACAGGGATCCTAGCTACCTCTTGTAAGCTTATGAGAAACTCAAATAAGAGAAAGTATATCCAAGTACATCCTAAAATTTATAACACTATGGAAACATAGGATCTTATTACTATTATTTTCTTCATAGCTATCTACCAACACAATTTCAGCATTCACTGAAAGGCCCATACATATTTTTAAACCTCCTCCTTTCATATTGATGCCACTCAGATGTTCCCATACTCACCAGCCTGTGGGTTCAATGAAATCCAGGAACATCTAATATAATAAAAGAGTAATATGCAAATTAACATCTCTCCGGGATGCCTAAGCCACGCTCACCAGCCAAGCCACGCCCACCAACCAATCAGAGTGGCTGTATGCAAATTAACCCAGCCAAGATGGCGGCCGGCAGCCATGGAGCTAGAGTAAACAGCAGGCTTCTGTTGCAACTGCCTGCCTAGGCTGGCTGAGCCTCTGCTCATGTTAACAATGTTTCAATTATAGAAGCCACAGAGCTGAAACAAACAGGAGGCTTCCTTACCTGCCTAGGCCTCGGCTCAAAGCAACAGTGTTTCAATTATAGAAGATAAATAAACCTCAGAAACCTGATTCTAGCCAGCCTTGCTGGGACCTTGGGTCAATGGGAGCTGTGGGCAGCCTGAAAGCCTGAAAACAGCCCTCAGCCCCTCACCCAGGCTGGCCAGGTACCCCAGTAGAGACTCAAACCATGAAGAGACTGTGGGCAGCCTGAAAACGGACCTCAGCTTGTCACCCAGGCTTGCCACACCCAAATGGGGTGAGGGTCCACACTGGGGGGCTTGGCCAGCCTGCAAACAGCCATCAGCCCCCCACCTAGGCTGGCCAGGCATGCCAGTGGGTGGACATCCCCTGAGGGGTCCCAGACTGTGAGAGAGCCCAGGCCGGGCTGAGGGACCACCTGAGTGCGCAAATTTTTGTGCACCGGCCCCTCGTTAACTATGTAACTGCAGATGCTCATCCCACCACCCTTCTCTCCACATCCTTCCCATTTATTAGAGTTTCTTCAAATGTACCTATGTGTTCATTGGCAGGTAAGTCTCTTCCACCCCAGCCTCCTCAGCAGGGTCTGCTGCCTACAATTGGGCCTCTTTATCCTGTCATAGCCGCTGGGTCCTCAGAGAGAACAGAACACAGTGCCCCAGTAGCTCCAATTGCCTCCCCAGGCACTGCACCCTTCACAGAGGCTGCATTGAATCTCAGCATAACAGTTTCATGGCACTGGTGTCCCTCTCTACTCTGCATTACACTTTGTCACCTGGACTCCAAAGCAGAACTGCTTGGACCCCAAGTCACACAAAATTCTTTTGGCCAAGTCTTCTTGGTTTCTGCCTTAAGATCCTTTTCCAGAAAATAAAATAATGTCCCTAACTGGGCTCATCAGGGAACTGAACACCAACTCACCATCTCTCTCCCCACATCCCTGCCTTGTCCTACCCTGTCCTTTCTCCCTTCATCCAAAAAAAGGAGTCTTTATCCTTATCACCTTATGGCAAGTTGACATTCTCTATTTCCATAGGTCCAAGTTCCACACACGTTTGGCCAACACCACCCTGTTACATTTGATTTAGTAAAGTTATAAATAAAGGAACTGGGGAAATTTTCAATTTTGGAACCATCACAGCCAACAATGACTTTGTGTATGGGAGGGTATTTCAATGTATCCTTTTACAGTGGTTTGTCATCATGACTCACACTTAGGAAGCCTCTATTTAGCACTTTATCAGCATAATATTTTAATTCAGCAAGCAAGTGGTCTCTAGTCATTGTCCCAATGCTACATAAATAGATGTGCTCTCATTCGCTCAGACATCATCTTTTCTTGCTGTCATCAATCCTTGGGAATTCATCTCAAGGATGACACACATCCCTTCCCCAAGACACACATCCTCCCCCCACTCCTCTCCAGAAAGTTCTGTTTAGGGGCCTGGCTTTAGGGGTTCACATCCAGCCTTATGTGATGTATCTCCTAATTCTCTCTGAGAATGAATCCCAGGTCTGAGTTTCCTGAACAGCATTATGACCTACATCTCCATAGTGAACTTAAGCTCTCTTTGGGAGACCTAGTGGTCTCTTGAAGGGTACTCAATAGTACTTCTGTTAAGTACTGAAGGGATGTGTTCTGACAAGATACTTTGTGCTCAGAAACACTATTCCTAGAAATAAAGTTGGACCCATAAGGATGCACATTTTGAAATCAGTGAAGGTCCCAATAACTTCCTAATAGCCAAATTCAATGGATACTTTTTAATCATTCAATTTAATTTCTCTTCTACCTCTGTCATGGCTGAACCAGGAAATCAAGGGAAAGTAGTAGAAATACACAAATTGGGTTCAAATTCTTGCCTCCCCTTACTAGTCATAAGACTCTGGACAAGTTGCTTGACTTCTTTGGAACTAACTTTTCTTCATCTGTAAAATGAGTAAGTGACATAAGGAAGTTCCAGGAAAGGTTATAATGCATATAGAACTATTGGAATACAGAAGGTCTTTGATAGCTAGTAGTTATTATTTTTCTTTTATTATTACTCTCATTGACCAACTTTCATTCTTAAACTCTTTCTTGGATATCATGACACCAATATACGATGGTTCTCTTTCTACCTCACTTTTCATTTCTCATTCATTTACTCAACAATAGTTATTAAATGTCTACTATGTGCCAAACATTTACTAGGCACTGAGGTTACAAAAATTAATAATATATAGTTCCTGTTCTAGAGAGGTTCACAGTCCAGTGGGGAGATGTGCAAATGATGATGACTTAACATGATAACTGTTAATACTAGTATTTCACACATGGTGGTCTGAACACATTGGTTTAATGTGCCAACAGATACTTGGGAAGGCTTCAGGTTTGAACTTAGCTTTGAAAGATTGCTTTAAATTTGCCAGGAAAAGAAAAGGGAGGATGTCCTGATCAGAAGGAGTATATGCATATCATCAGTGAGAGTTAACAAGCTAGTAACAAAATCAAAACACTCAAACAAAAGAAAAATGTTGGACAATACCATTTAATTTAGTCATAAACAAAACATGATGTAGTCATTTTTACCCACAAACTTTTGAATATGGGGGCAGTCTCATACATGATCAAAGTTATCTTTGAAAATCACTTAGAAATATTGGTACAGTGACTCAAAATGGCCAACAGTGTTGTCTTAGCTATAGGAAGCTTATGGTATGAAACCCTGACACATGACAGGCATTCAATAAATAGTGAATGGAAAAAACTATACAATTATGAGGTGAGATTAAGAGGATATTTTCACATTGGAAGCTAAGAATCCCTGCTGCACTCCCCTAACTAGAACTCAAAAATATTCACATCAGGGTTTTCACCCCCATACAGGAAACTGGAATAGCATTCTTTGGGGAATCTGCCAGCTCATGGGAATAGAACTAAAGGCTCTGACATTGGGCTCCCAATGAAAATTTCCAGACAGTACACCTTGTAGAGATAATCACAACTAGGGTGACCTCAGCTGAGACTGAGGGGTTTCCTGAGTCATGGGACTTTCAGTGCTAAAACTGAGATAGTCCAGGCAAACCATGGTGTTTGATGACTCTACCGATATCCAGTAAGTCCCACCCACATGCTCAGAGTTTCCAGTACCTCAGCTATGATTAAATTTACTAATCTGTTATCAAGATTACCAGACATCATTGACTTGAAATATTGAGACCAAAATAATACCTAGTTTAAAAAAATAGCTGGTAGAAAACAGAGTATTCATGAAGCAGGGAAAAAAAATCATTGGTATCCTCAGAAAGGTAAATGAATATTACAACAATAAAAGGGACAAAAAAATAAAGATAAGAAAATTAGAGAATTAATCCAGAAGATTTAATAGTATGAGTTCTGTTAAGAGAGGACAGAGAAAACAGAGGAAAAGAATCATTAAAAATAATTAAAGAAGTTCCCCAGAGAAGAAAGACTTACATTTTCACATTAAAAAGGGCTTACTCCATGATCAGCATATTAGGTGACATTAGGTCTACACATAGAAAGACACAGCAATGTGAAATTTCAGATTATTGGATACAAAGAAAAGCTTTTAACGAGAGAGAAAAACAAGTCACACACACACAAAAAAAGTTAGAATGGCCACTGATTTATAAATATCAGTATATAAAGTTATAAGACAATAGAGGAATGTCTTCAAAATTCTAAAGGAAAATTATTTTGAACATTGAATTCTATATGAAGTTAAACCAACGATTAAGTGTGAGAGTAAAATAAAGATATTTTTATGCATGCAGGATCTTAACATTTTTGTCTCATGTACCCTCTTCTCAGAAAGCTACTAAAAGATGTTCTCTATTAAAACCAAGAAAATACACAACAAAAAGAAGACTACATGAAAATCAGAAAAACAATGCATGTCACAGGAATCCCCAGAATAATTTTGAAGGAAAATCTCAGGATAAGAACTGCAAAGCAGATACAGAAGGCAATGAGCCCAGAATGGAGAAAGTCACAAGAATCTAGAAAAGATTTCAAGATTAAAGTGATGGGTTTAACAAATAAGTCTGATTATCTTTAAGGAAGACTTAAATAAGTGGTGAAACATTTCAGACTGAAATTTCATGAAAACTAAGCAAGCAAACAAAACAAAGATAGTAGGGAAAACAAAAAGTGCAGTAAAAGAGAAGTAATTGTGGTTTATTACATGGCTCAACTGTAATCATGGTTTATTACATGGCTCAACTGTTTTGTTGAAAGGCCATATATGCACAGCAGTCCCCCAAAACTGAAAAGGCTGAGAGACAAAAGAGCCAAGTGGAGAAGTCCAGCCTTTTGGTTAATGAGTTTAATAGGGAACTTACAAACAGAAACACAGTCTTGAGTGGCCAATCTCTGCACCTTCCACTCCTCAGATTATCTGCTTATATACCGTAAGCAGTGAGCCTGCCTGCTAGGAAAAAACAAAACAAAACACGTGGGGATGATCAAATAGGCAAAGGTCTGGGATACTGGAAGCAGAGTGCATTAAGAGATAGATAACATTGAAGGCACTTATCCTCCAGGAAGGATTATTGGGAATTATGTGATTAGCTCCTATACATATTCCAGGGTACACCCAGATAAAAGGGAGGGGGGAAGGGTCTAGTTAACTCAAAAGGCAAGATGGTGGATTAGCTTCAAATGGAGTCCTTATGTTCCACACAAACATTTATATGCAAAATACCATATAAACATTAAATATTGAGATTCCAGTCAAGATGGTGGAGTAGATAAACACTGTGCTCACCTCCCTCATGAATGCATCAAAATTACACCTAAGTTATAGAAGTTATATGGAGACCATCTGAATATTAGCTGAGCAGAACTAAGGATATAAAGAAGAACCATCTTGAGACTGGTAGAAGGAACAGAGATGTGAAACGAGCTAGTCCCAGACCCATATGTGGCTATTGAGAATCAGGAAGAATATCTCGGTTGGAGAGGTCTCCTCCTTAAGAACTAGGATTCCCAGCCTTACACAGGACTCACCAGCCTAGGACTCCAAAGCCAGAAAAGGGGTTCCATAGCAGCTAGCTATGAAAATCTGCAGGAAAAGCCAGGCATTCTCTTAATGAGCCTGCATACAGACTTCTTGGATCACAGACATCTATAAGATCCAGCAAAGGAATAGACAGCTCAAAAGGTGCCAGAGACATTTGAGAAGGGGCTGAATTGTGCAGCTTCAGCGCAAGGCCTACCATTGTTCCTGTAGTGAGTCCAGCCTGCAGGCATAGTGGGGGCTAAGTCTACATCTGCATTAACTTGGCACCATAATTTCATGCAGAGATCACAGGAGAGTGAGACAAAAAACTCAGAGCTTACAAAAAAATTAATGAAACCATGAGTTGATTCTTTGAAAAGGCAAACAAGATTGATAAACCTTCAACCAGATCAATCCAAGGAAAAAAAAAGAAAGGACCCAAATAAGTAAAATCAGAATGAAAGAGAAGTGACAACTAATACCACAAAAATTTTTAAAAAATAATAAGAAAATACTACAAACAATTATAGGCAAACAAATTTGACAATGTGGAAGAAATTAATAAATTCCTGGAAATATACAATATTCAAGACTGAATCACGAAAACATAGAAAATATGAACAGACCAATGACTACTAATAAAATTGAATCAGTAATATAAAACTCCTAACAAACAAAAGTCCTGTATAGAATGGCTTTACAGGTGAATTTTTCAAAATATTTAAAGAAGAATGAACACCTATACTTCTCACACTTATCCAAAACATTGCAGAGAAGGAAAGGCTTCCAAGCTCATTATACAAGCCCAGCATTACCCTAATCCCAAAACTAGACAAAGGCATTATAAAGAAAAAATTATAAGCTAATAACCTGATAAGCATAGATGCAAAATTTCTCAATAATATATTAGCAAAGTGATTTCAAAGATACATTAAAAAGATCTTACACCATTATCAAGTGGGTTTTATTCCTGAGACACGAGATTGATTTAGTATGTGCAAGTCAATTAACATGATACACCACATAAACAAAATAAAGGATAAAGTTATATGGTAATATCAATAGATGCAAAAAGCATTTGATAAAATCTAGCATCAATTTATGATAAAAATAAAACTCTCTGCAAAGTGAGAACAGAGAGAATAAACCTCAACATAATAAAGACCATATTTGACAAACCTACAACTAACCTCATATTCAACAGGGGAAAGCTAAAAGCATTTTCCTTAAGATCAGAGACAAAACAAGGATGTCCACTTTCACCACTTTTATTCAACATAGGATTGGAAGTCATAGCCACAGCAATCAGACAAAAAAAAGAAATAAAAGGTATCCAAATTGGAAAGGAAGATTTAAATTATTTGCAGATGACATAATACTAAATATAGAGAACTCTAAATATGCCATAAAGAAACTATTAAGAGCTGATAAATAAATTCAGTAAAATATTAGGATACAAAAATAATATTCAGAAATTTGCTGCATTTTTATATGCCAATAACAAACTATCAAAATGAGAAATTAAGATAATCCAATTTACAACTACATTTAAAAAATACCCAGGAAGCCCAGCTGTGTGGCTTAATTGCTTGAGCACTGACCCATGCACCAGGAAGTGATCAGTTCGATTCCTGGTCAGGGCACATCCCCAGATTGTAGGCTCTATCCCCAGAAGGGAGCATGCAGGAGGCAAGTGATCCATGTTTCTCTCTCATTGATGTTTCTAGTTCTCTCTCCCTCTTCCTTCTTTTTCTGAAATAAAAAAAACATATTAAAAATACCTAGGAAGTAAAACATTTTAACAAAGGAGATAAGAGACCTGTACTTGAAAAATTATAAGACATTGAAGAAAGAAATAGAAGAGTATACAAATGAATGGAAGCATATACCATGATCATGAATAGGAAGAATTAACATCATTAAAATGTCAGTACTACTCTGGCTGGGTTGCTCAGTTGATTGGAGCATCATTCCTTGCACCAAAAGATTATGGGTTCAATTCCTGGTCAGGACACATACCTGGGTTGCAGGTTTGATTCTTGATCAGAGTGCATACATGAGGCAACCAATTGATGATGAGCAGCTGCACACTACCCTTTAGGAGGGCATCTGGGTTTCTAGTAGACTCATTTCTCTCCTTGTCAAACAGAATTCCCACTGATTTTCACAACCAAATGTTATGTGGGCACTTCTCCTTGGCTCTGTTGCCCTGGGCTAGAAACCTGGCATCAGGTTGAGACCCCATGTTCCTAAGAGGTGACCTCTGCAGCTGAGATAGCCCTCCAGATTCTTAGCTGCTGCAGGTGGGTGCAGGGCCATCCCTTTTTAAATCTCTGCTCTTCCTATCAGTCTCTACTTGGCTTCTTCTGTAAATCCTTGGTTATAAGACTTCTGTTCAACTCATCTGCAATTGGTTATTCTGTTTGATTGTTCTATAATTTAATTGTAATTCCAGTTTGGGTCTGGAAGGAGGTGAGTGTAACGTCTTCCCCTTCAAAAAGAATGAATCTTATCATTTGTGACAACATTGATGGATCTAAAGGGTATTACGCTCAGTGAAATAAGTCAGACAGAGAAAACCAAATACCATATCATTTCACTTATATGTGGAACCCAAAGAACAAAATAAACAAATGAAACAGAAATAGAGTCATAGATACAGCGAATAAACTGATGGCTTCCAGATGGGAGGGATTTGGACAGCTGTGTGAAAAAGGTGAAGGGATTAAGAAGTACAGATTGGTAGTTACTACAAAATAGTCACAGGGATGTAAAGTACAGCATAGGGAGTCTAATCAATGATCTATACTAATAAAAGGATAATATGCTAATTAGACCGGGAAACCTTCTAGATGTCCTTCTGGACAAAGCCATGGTGGTGGGGCCAACGTAGAGGCAGTTAGGGGCGATCAGGCTGGTGGGGGCGAGGGTCAGTTGAGGGTGAGAAGGCTGGCAGGGGGGAGGCAGTTGGGAGCGAGCAGGCTGGCAGACAGAATTGTTAGGGGTGATCAAGCAGGCAGGCAGGTGAGTGGTTAGGAGCCAGTGGTCCAAGATTGGAGAGGGTGCAGGATGGGCTGAGGGACAACCCCCCCGAACTGGTGAATGAATTTCATGCGCTGAGCCACTAGTATCATGATATCTACCGTATTTTCTGGCGTATAAGATGGCCCTCAACTATTGAGAAGATTTTCTTGGGTTAAAAAGTCTGGACAGAGAGCTGACTGGAGACACTTGCGGTATCCATCTGGCTCCTTGAAATGAACAGAGTCTACCATATGCAGCAACTGCAGATTTTCCAGTCTGTATCAGAAGTTTCAGTACCCACCCTATAAGGCAACACCGAGCATATAAGATGACTCCCAACTTTTGAGAAGATTTTCCTGGGTCATCTTATACGCTGGAAAATACAGTATGTATGGTGTCAAATGGGTACTAGACTTATTGAGGGGAATCACTTTGTAAATTATATAAATTTCTGACTACTGTGCTGTATACCTGAAACTAATATAAAATAATACTTAATTTCCACTGTAAATGAAAATAAAATTTAAAATGAAATATTCATCAAGCTAAAAAGATAAATAATTCACATTGGGGGGATATGGAGTTGAGAAGAATATACATATATGTACAGGAAGTGGATGAAGGAAAGGGAGCTATACATCCTTGTCTTCCAATTTGGGAAATCAATAAACAATGCTTAACATGGAAATGTTAAAAAGTGCAATCAAGCAAATCATTTAGACCTATGGATGTCAAAAGCAAAAGCTTAACTATGAAAAGCTGGGAGAGGTTATCTGTGGAGATGGACATTTCAGGGTTAGGGTTAGGGAGTGGGAAGCAGAGAAATGTTGGTTTTAAGTCTCATATAGCTATTTGAGTCTTTAAAAGATGTGCATATAAAATTCACAAATTTCTTATTTTAAGTAAAGGTTTTGTTGAAATACAACATAAGTTGAGGAAGTATACAAATCATATATTCAATGCATTTTTTGCCATGTGGACATAACATACAATAGTTACAATAGTACCGAAATATAGAAATAGAACTTTACCAGAAAGCCCCATTTTTTCCACCTCCCAGTCACCAATATCCCACCAAGGATAACCAGTATCCTGACTTGTGACATCATAAATCAATATTCACTATTTTTTAGATTTCTACACTAATAAAAGAGAAACATACAAATTGGTGTCACTCCGTTACACCCCAAGCCATGCCCACAAACCAATCAGAGCAAGTATATGCAAATTAACCCAACAAAGATGGTGGTGGCAGCCACAGAGCTGAAGCAAGCAGGAGGCTTGGTTGCCCCAGTAATGGAGGAAGCCAAGCTTCCCGCATGCCCTGGCTGGCTGTGGCCTCTGCTCAAGGCAACAAATTTTCAATTATAGAAGATGAATAAATCTCAGATACCTGCTTCCAGTCAGCCTCACTGGGAGCTTGGGTCGAAGGGGAGTGGTGGCCAGCCTGCAAACAGCCATCAGCCCCTCACCCAAGCTGGCCAGGCACCCCAGTGGGAACCCCTACCTTGAAGGGACTGTGGCCAGCCTGCAAACAGCCATCAGCCCCTCACCAGGCTGGCCACACACTCATGGGGGTTTCAAAGGTCTATGCTAGGGGGCTTGGCCAGCCTGCAAATAGCCATCAGCCACTCATCCAGACTAACCAGGCACCCCAGCAGGACCCCCCACCCTGAAGGGGGTGTGGCCAGCCTGAAAACTGCCCTCAGCCCCTCATGCAGGCTGACCAGGCACTCCAGTGGGGACCCGCACCTTGAAGGGCTGTAGCCAACCTGGAAACAGCCATCTTCCCCTCACCTAGGCTGGCCAGACACCCCAGCAAGGACCCCACTCTGAAGGGGGTGTGGCCAGCCTACAGTCATCAGCTCCTCACCGGGCTGGCCAGGCACCCCAGCAGGAACCCCCACCTTAAAGGAACTGTGGCCAGCCTGAAAACAGCCCTCACCCCCTCACCAGGATGGCCACACCTTCATAGGGTGAAGGTCTCCACTGGGGGGTTTGGCCAGCCTGCAAACAGCCATCAGCCACTCAGCCAGACTGGTCAGGCACCCGAGCAGGACCCCCTACCCTGAAGGAGGTGTGGCCAGCCTGAAGACTACCCTCAGTCCCTCACCCAGGCTGACCAGGCACCCCAGTGGGGACCCTCACCCTGAAGGGGCTGTGGCCAACCTGCAAACAGCCATATGCACCCCACTTAGGCTGGCCAGGCACCCCAGTGGGGACCCCCACCCTAAAGGGGCTGTGGCCAACCTGCAAACAGCCATCTGCACCCCACCTAGGCTGGCCAGGCACCCCAGCGGGGACCCCATCCTGAAAGGGCTGTGGCCAGCCTGCAAACAATCATCAGCTTCTTACCCAGGCTGATCAGACACCCCAGCAGGAACCCCACCCTGATCTGGGTCACCCTTCAGGGCAAACCAGCCGTCCCTCACCTGTGCACCAGGCCTCTATCCTATATAATAAAAAGGTAATAGGCAAATTGACCCTAACAGGAAAAAGACGGAATGACTGGTCACTATGATACACACTGATCACCAGAGGGCAGATGCTCAATGCAGGAGCTGCCCCCTGGCGGTCAGTGCTCCCACAAGGAGAGCTCTGCTCAGCCACAAGCCAGGCTGATGTCTGCCAGCATAGCAGTGATGGTGGGAGCCTCTCCCGCCTCCTCAGCAGCACTAAGGATGTCCAACTGCAGCTTAGGCCTGCTCCTTGCTGGCAAGTGGACATTCCCCAAGGGCTCCCGGGCTACCAGAGGGATGTTTGACTGCCAGCTTAGGCTCAATCCCCTGCGGGCCTAAGCCAGCAGATAGACATCCCCTAAGCCAGCAGATAGACATCCCCTGAGGGGTCCCAGGCTGTAAGAGGGCACAGGCTGGGCTGAGGATCCCCTTCAAGTGCACAAATTTTTGTGCACTGAGCCTCTAGGATATAAATAAAATCATATACCTGTGTTCTTTTTCTTGTTTTTGTTTTAGTTGATCCTTACCCGAGGATATTTTTCCATTGACTTTTGGGGACAGTGGAAGCGAGAGCGAAAGACAGAGAGAAGCATTGGTGTGAGAGAAACACTTTGATTGGTTGCCTCCTTCACAAGCTCTGACCAGGGTCCAGGCAAGGGAGGAACCTGGAACCCTTTAGTCTGCAATCTGACGATCTATCCACTGAGAAAAACCAACTAGGGCTACATGTGGTCTTTTGATTCTAGCTTCACTTGCTAGTATTTTTGTAAGATTCATACATTTTGTTATATATAGCAAGGCTTACAATATTGCTGTGTAATACTCCAATTAATGAAAACACAATTTATTTATCCATTCTCCCATTGAAAGACCTTTGGGTTATTTCCAGATTGTACATTCTTGTACATGTATGTATACAATTTTGATTAAAGTAAAACTTATAATGGAACAACATGAAGTAAGAAAAAAGCAGGATATAAAATTATATGTACACTAGGGGCCTGATGCACAAAAATTTGTGCATTCGGGGGGATGGGGGTCCCTCAGCCTGGCCTGTGCCCTCTTGCAGTCTGGGACACCTCGGGGGAGATGTCCACCCGCTGGCATGCCTGGCCAGCCTGGGTGAGGGGCTGGGGGCCATTTTCAGGCTGCCCACAGCCCCTTCAGGGTTCGTGCACTGGGGGGTGGGAGGGCTGGTGAGTGCAGGCCTGGACGTTTCCCACCAGAGGGCCCACAATCACACACACCTGGTGGGCCCCCACCACTGAAGGGACACACTTGGCGCAGAGCTGGGTGGCGAGCCAGGGGCGGACACTGGTGCAAGATTCCTTGGTGGGGCCCTGCTGCTGAACAAACACACCCGGGGTGGAGCTGGGCAGAAGACTGGCTTCGGATTCTCTGCACTGTGCAGCAGACGCTCTCGCAAGCCCTGTGGAGGCCCCTGGGGGGCGGATGAAGGTAGCGGACCCTGGACGGGTGCTCCTGCACGTCCCACAGAGGCCCCTGTGCTCCCGCATGCCTGGGGGAGGCCCCAGAGGGCGGAGCCAGGCAGTGGACCCGGGACGAGCGCTCCTGGATGCCCCAAGGAGGCCAGGCCAGACCCCCCACCCCACTGAGCTGATACACCTGGCACAGCTATGCCAGCCACAGAGGCTCCCAGTGCAGAGCTGCCCTGCCAGCCTCCATCTTGGCTGGGTTAATTTGCATACAGCCGCTCTGATTGGCTGGTGGGTGTGGCCATGAGCAGAGGCTCAGCCAGCCTAGGCAGGCAGTTGCAACAGAAGCCTCTGGTTTGCTCTAGCTCCGTAGCTGCTGGCCTCCATCTTGGCTGGGCTAATTTGGGTACAGCCGCTTTGGTTGGTTGCGAGGCGTGGCTTTGCTGGTGGGCGTGGCTTAGGTGTCTCGTGATCTAGTCTAACACTGTGACATTTATGTTGAGATCTGAAAGAAGAGAAGAAGTTAACTGGGTGAAAAGGAATGAGGAACTGGAAGAAACAGTCTTCTAAGGAGGAGGTACAGAACATACTTAAAAGGCCCAAGAAGGGAAAGAACAAAGTGTGTACAAAAAAAAAAATCAAGTCTGTGCCTGGAACATAGAGAATAAGGACAGTACTGCAGTTCTCAGCTGTGTTGAGTGCCATTGTTGGGCCATGTAAACTAAGAACTGAAAGGAGTCCACTGAGTTTAGGACTATGAGATCATTGGTGACTTTAACAAGAGCAATTTCAGTGGCACGATGAGGGCAGAAGTCAGACTAAGGTAGGTTAGGATTGAGCTGAAGGTAAGGGCATGAATATAAAAATAACTGGGAGGGCCCTAACTGGTTTGGCTCAATGGCTAGAGTGTCGGCCTGTGGACTCAAGGGTCCCAGGTTTGATTCCGGTCAAGGGCATGTACCTTGGTTGCGGGCACATCTCCAGTAGGGGTAGCGCAGAAGGCAGCTGATCAATGTTTCCCTCTCATCGGTATTTCTAACTCTCTATTCCTCTCCCTTCCTCTCTGTAAAAAATCAATAAAATATATTTTTTAAAAATAACTGGGAGGAAATACATGAAAATGAAAAATGTGTATTAAGTAAGGATGGGATTATGTATGTCTTTTTTCTTTAACCTTTCTTTTAGGTCTATCTGTTTATCTTTTTAAAGGAAATTGAACTAACATAAAAAATTTAAAGATTTACATGTATTTTTTTTCTTTTTTTTAGAGGGCATGTGTACCAATTTTACTTAGTCTTTCTGGATTATTAGAATATCCTATATTGTGAAAATGAGGTACTTTAAATAAATCAGAGATACATTGTTTTCAAGGTATAGTAAAAATATTGATGAATATGTTAGTAATAAAGAATCAATCAGACTGTCAAACCTCAGAGGAAAGGTAGGCGAGGGTGAGGCTATGGAGGAGAGGTCAACCAAAGGACTCCTATGCATGTATGCAAGCCTAACCAATGGACATAGACATGAGAGGGATAAGGGAATGAGTGAGGGGGTGGGGGATGGGCAATTGGGGCATAAGGACACATATGTAATACTTCAATCAATAAAGAAAAAATAAAATAAATAAATACATAAACACATAAATAAAATAAAGAAAAAGAATGTAGGGCCTGGGTATGCTGGTGCTGATTTTCATTTGCTTTCCCCCCGCCCCCACATTTTTAATATAAAACACATGGTGTAGTGAGGTCAGAAAATCTGATGATTCAACTTTGGCCAAGAATCAAAGATAGTTTCACAACTTCAAGTGCCTTCATGCCACAAAACGGAAACAAAACGGAGCTGTCAGAAACCAGGAAAGTTTGTTTATAGAAATGACGTCCCTCTTTAGGGAATGCATACCTTTGGCAGAAACACTCTCTACATATTTATTTATGCCAAAGGCTTCATTGAGAAGATGAAAGGTTTTATTTTATTTGAAAATCAAGGCATAAATAATCCAAGTAGCAAGCAATATTTAAAAAAAGATTACTCTCCTCCTCATGAATTCTCATACCACTTGAACACTATTTCTCTTGTGGCCCTAATACTTTATTTATAATATATGGATATCTTGACTTTCTTGATTTAGAAACTCATCTCTAATTTCCTACAACACCAGATATTGCTCAGAAAAGCAACTTTATAAATTCTATTTAATGTATTTCTACATGCATTCATCAACATGGCAGTGAACCAGAGGTAGAAACCTTTACTTTTACAATTGTGTTGTTTTTCCTATTCAGACTGTCATTGGTCAATATCTTCTTTGGCTACTAGGTCATTGCTATTACTGAATCTGCAGAAATCCAAATGGCCTATATAGCATCAAACTTGGGTCTATGGTCCTCTGAGTAATGAAACATAATTTTGTCCACCACAATACTGGCCCAAGATTTGAACCAACTGCTCATATTATGTTCCTTTTCCAGCTATTTTCATCAACACCAGCTATGTCTTATAATTAACATCCTATATAATAAAGAGGTAATATGCAAATTGACTGTCACACCCTGAAATCACCAGCTGAAACCCTGCCCAGGCCTGCAGTCTCTGCATGAGGCTGTAGGCCTGGGCAGAAGACCCCCAAGCCCCTCCAATCACCGGCTTCACAGAGCCCAGGTCTCTGCAATCATCGGCTCTGATCCTGCCCCCTGCCATGGCCGGCTTTGCCCTTGTCTCACTGGAAGCCTCTGGCCAAGGCTGCAGGCCTGGGAAGGGTACCCCCATGCCCCTGCATTACTGGCTCCACCTGTGCCCAGACACCTGCAATCCCAGGCTCCACACCTGCCCCTCCAATGATCACCAGCTCTGCCCCTGCCCAGGCCCTGAGATCTTGGGCTCCACCCCTTCCCCACTATAGCCTCTGGCCAAGACTACAGCCCTGGGCAGAGGACCCCCAGACCCCCGCCTGTGCCCAGATCCCTGTGATCGCAGGTTCTGCCCCTGCCCAGGCCCCTCCGATCACCGGCTCTGCCCCTGCTCAGGCTCTGAGATCGCTGGCTCCGCCCCTGCCCCACTGCAGCCTCTGGCCAAAGCTACAGCCCAGAGCAGAGGCCCCCTAGACCCCTGCTTTGCTAGCTCCACTGGTGCCTAGACCCCTGTGATCACAGGTTCTGCCCCTGCCCCTCCGATCACTGGTTCTGCCCCAGCCCAGGCCCCTGTGATCTCCAGCCTTGCCCTTGCCCAGGCCTGAAGCCTCTGGCCCAGGCCTTATGCCTGGGTAGGGCACCCTCATACCCCTCCCATCACAGCTCTGCCCTTGCCTCCTCCAATCACCAGTTCTGTCCTTGACCATGTCTGAGTCCACTAGCAAAGACCTCTGGCCTGGGTAGGGGACACCCAGCCCCCTCTGATCACATGTTCTGCCTCTCAGGCCCCCTGCCTCCCCTGCCACCTGTCTGGCTAACAGGCCTGACCACTTCAGTGGCGGGGCTGAGCCAGACTGGGTGCCGCCATCTTGTGGCCATGGGGGAAGCCATCTTTGTGATGGAGTGATTCCTAATTTGCATATTACTCTTTTATTAGATAGGATTATTAGATAGGTTACTGATAAATTTCTTCAGGGTCTTACAAAAACAGAATTGCTGAGATAGGATTGGAATAACATTACTGAGTCCCAGGTATTGGTGGTGTGTCACAGTCATTCTTCTAATAGTCACAGTCATTCATTCCTCTATTCATCCATTCAATGTAACTTCATCATGCAAGGCACTGTATTAAGTTAATACAGACAAAAGTTATTGTTACTGCTCTCAAAGAGTTCACCATTTAGTTGACAAATACACTGAAGAAAACGGGGAGCTTTAAAAAAAGATGAGTAAGTGCAATGATTAGAAATGTGTTTTGCAGACACGTCTGTAGCTTCCTGATATATGAATTGCCTAAGGGTTTTAATACTTTCTATGAGACCAAACTTGCTTGCCTAAGAAAACCAGCATGCCACCACCAACTCTCAAACAGGAATTTTACAAATATTTGAGAACAGTTTCAGATTGTTATGTGACACTGGTTTTTGAAGTTTTTTCTTTTATTTTTTTTTTTATTTTTATTTTT
>PVJC01017441.1:0-32505 GCA_004026665.1 Murina feae | reverse complement strand
ATGCTAAGAACTCCTTCCTTTTTACAGCAGCATAGTATTCCATTGTGTAGATGTACCACAGTTTTCTAATCCATTCATCTGTTGATGGGCACTTAGGCTGTTTCCAAATTTTTGCTATGGTAAATTGTGCTGCTATGAACATAGGGATGCATATGTCCTTTCTGACTGGTGTTTCTGGTTTCTTAGGATATATTCCCAGCAGTGGGATCACAGGGTCAAAAGGGAGATCCATGTTTAATTTTTTGAGGAAACTCCATACTGTTCTCCACAGTGGCTGCGCCAGTCTGCATTTCCACCAGAATAATTTTAAATAGGAATTGAAGGAGTCTATATGATGCAAGTAAATAATTTTCTGTTATATGTTGTTTTAAATGATATTTTCAAATTCCTGTGTTGAGCTATGTTATTTAGTGCATCAATCAATGCCATGTAGCCACTAAATACTAACTTTAATATCTTATTTTGTGATACTGCTTTGTACACAATGTTATAATATTTAGAGGATTCAACTTTATGTTTATATCAAGACCACATATCAGACACTAAATGAATATATTCTCTTTGACAAATGTTTTCAAATATAACTACCGATAAATTCTAGTAGGATAGTTTTCCTGTTCCCACTCTAAATCTTACAGCATTACCTCCTTTAACTTCATCTTATTTCCTGGTTTATTAAATCTTAATACATTATCGAATTTAGGTGACTCCCATAGTTTAAATGCACTCATTCCTTATCCTGTCTGGCTATTGTTTTGGTTATCTCCTAAGTTTACTTATAAAAATAAAGGATCATTTGGTTATTTTTGAATAAAGTGAGAAAAATCACAGAAACACTTCCAGGAAAACGGAACTGAGAATCTGATTACTCCAAATGTTTCCTTGCAGAGCATGTGCCATCTAATACCAGATGGATAAAGCTGGACAGGATGGCAGATGAGGGAAATTCCCCAGCAGAGAATTGTTTCCCTGCTCACACAGAGCAGGTGTACGGAAGACAGAAGAGATCAGAACTTGTTAACAGGGCAAGCCAAAAAATTCAGGAATTTGCAAATTGAACAGGTGAAAATGTAACTGGTGATAATTGAAAGCTAATTATCGTCAGCTAGCAATTGGCAACCAGGTGCTGGGAGTCACCTACAAGGCAAAGCAGGGAGGACTGTGAAGATATTTGCTTTTGGCACAGATGAGATTAATGAGTTTCCTGACTGAGGCTTCAGTATAGGAAAATGATTAGTCTGTTTATTGCTGCTGTGTTTTGGTCTGCCTAGGAGCCAACCAGGAAATAGCAAGGGTGGCAAAGCAAAGTAATTATGGCTTGTAAGAAGTGCCTTATTATTTTTCTAAATTGGTTTTTCCCAAGTGAATAAAGGCAGAACTATTTTAACCGCCAAAGTCATATCTACCGGCTCTAAGCCATCCTGGAAGTACGGTGTCTTTACTTTTTTAAAGCAGGGCTAAACACAGAACATTCCAGGTAGAGAAATGGCTTCAGGTCTATTACTACAGATTACATATTCCTTAAAGGCATTTTTTCCTTTAGAATCGGCCTTCCCTCTGAGATTCCATAATCTGTTCCATGCTTCTAAAAGTAAAAAAAAAAAGTTCTAGTTTTGCAAAACTATAATAGGTTTCTTTTTCTAGATGTTTAAGTGGGGGGTTTTAGTTCTATTTAAGACACCTATGTATACACAAAGACCATAAATATGCTATCTTATTTTTTACTTCCTATATTTTTAACTATAGTCTTCTTGAAGTGGTTTTTGTATATGATGTGACAGGATTTACAATTCGTTTTTTTTAAATCTTTATTGTTGAAAGCTTTACATGTCTTTTTTTCTCTCCCATTGATTCGTTATAGCCTACCCTCCCATCGTCCCAGGCCTTCACCACTCTATTGTCTGTGTCCATGGGCTATGCATACATGCATACAAGCTCTTTGGTTGATCTCCTCCCTCCCCCACCAATTCATTTTTTATGTGGATTTTCAGTTGGTTCAGTAGCATTTATTGAAAAGCCTTTATTTGCCTGCTGTCCTGAAATTCTGCCTTTGTCATTAAATCAAGTGTTTGCATATGTGTGGTTCTTCATCCTGACTAGCTTTTCTAATAAATAGATCTATTTTTCTGCCCTTGAACAGTATATTGGAGTAATATGATTTATGTTTTTATATCTTATAGTGTAAGTTACAACTTTAATCTTTTCTTCCACTTTGCTTTGGCTATCTTCAAGTGTATTAGTTACCATGTGAACTTTAAGCTAAATCTTGTCAATTTTACAAAAAAACAAAACAACACCCTGATATTTTAATTAGGATTGCATTAAATCTATGAATCAATTTAAAAAGAAATGACATTTGTACAATATGAGGATTTCCAATCTACTATTTCCAAGTATCTACTATAGCCCTCCATTTAACTGTTATAATGTCGAGTCTACATTAAAAATAATTTTTGTTTTCACTTTTATTTTTTGTATACTCTTATTAAATTAGAAAATCTTTCTTTCCTAATTTTCTGAAAGTTATTATAAACAAGTTATCAAATGACTGTCCTGGATCTATTATTTTCTTGATATACTGATTATATCAAATTAATTAACTATCTAAATGTAGCATTATGCTGTCAATTGAGTAAATTTTTCTGAGAATTTTTATAAAACTTTATTAAAAAGAAATTTCTGGAAGCAAGATCTCAACAGACTGAGATAAATGCTTCAGAGAATAAATTTATTTATTTACTAGAGGCCCAGTGCATGAAATTCAGGCACTTGGGGGACGGAGGTCTCTCCGCCCGGCCTGAGCCCTTTCCAGCCTGGGAGTCCTCAGGGGATGTCCAACTGATGGCTTAGACCCACTCCCCGCAGTCCAGGGAGTGGGCCTACGCCAGCAGTTGGACATCCTTAGCACTGCCACAGAGGCAGGAGAGGCTCCCACCACTGTTGCTGCATTTGCCAGCCATAAGACCGGCATATGGCTGAGCAGCACTCTCCTTGTGGGAGCACACTGACTCTCTGACATTGCCCAAGGGGTCCTGGATTGCAAGACAGCACAGGCCAGGCTGAGGAACCCCACCCGTGTAAGATCGAGGCCACCACGGAGGGACGTGGGAGGTTGGCCAGCTGGGGAGAAACTGCAGGAGGGCTCCAGGGCATATCTGGCCTGTTTTGCTCAGTCCTGATTGGCCGGACCCCAGCTGCAAGCTAACCTACCGGTCAGAGCGTCTGCCCGCTGGTGGTCAGTGCATGTCATAGCAAGCGGTTGAGCAGCCTACCATATCATTAGCATATTATGCTTTGATTGATTGAACAGATGACTGGATGAGTGGACACTTAGCATATTAGGCTTTTATTATATAGAATATTTTTTAAAATTTTTGTTGAAAGTATTATATATGTGGCCTTTTTCCACTCATTGGCCCCTTATTGCTCCCTCACCTCACACACACCCCTACACCCCTATTGTCTGTGTCCTCATGTTATGCATCCATGAATACAAGTTCTTTGGTGGATCTCTTCCCACTTGCCTTCCCTCTGATATTCAAGAGTCTGTTCTGTGCTTCTGTGTCTCTGGATCTCTTTTATTCAACAGTTTATTTTGTTCAATAGATTTTTCAAGTGTCCTTGTAAAACATAACATACACAAACATTTTTGTGTTTAGGTGTGTATTTATGTAATATATTATTATATATTTTATACTAGAGGCCCGGTGCACAAAAATTTGTGCACTTGGGGGGACCCTCAGGCTGGCTGTGCCCTCAGTTTGAGACCCCTTGGGGGATGTCTACCTGCTGGCTTAGGCCTGCTCCCCAGGGGGGATTGGGCCTAACCTGGCAGTCAGACATATCTCTGACAGCCCAGGAGCCCTTGGGGGAGCAGGCCTAAGCTGCAGTCAGACATCCTTAGCGCTGCTGAGGAGGCAGGAGAGGCTCCCAACACTGCTACTGTACTGCAGCCATCAGTCTGGCTTGTGGCTGAACAGAGCTCCCCCAGTGGGAGCCACACTGACCATCAGGGGGCAGCTCCTATACTGAGCATCTGCCCCCTGGTGGTCAGTGTGTGTTATAGTGAACAGTCATTTTCAGTTGTTCTGCTGTTAGGATCAATTTGCATATTGCCCTTTTATTATATAGGATAGAGGCCTGATGCATGGGAGGGGCCAGTTGGTTTGCCCTGAAGGGTGTCCTGTGTCAGGGTGGGGATCCCGCTGAGGTGCCTGACCAGCCTGGGTAAGGGGTTGAGGACCATTTTCAGGCTGGCCACACCCCCTTCTGGGAGGGGGTTCCTGTTGGGGTGTCTGGTTAGCCTGGGTGAGGGGCTAATGGCTGTTTGCAGGCTGGCCACAGCTCCTTCAGGGTGGGGGTCCCCATTGGGGTGCCTGGCCAGTCTGGGTGAAGGACTGATGGCTGTTTGCAGGCTGGCTACAGTCCCTTCAGGGTGGGGGTTCCTGCTGGAGTGCCTGGCCAGTCTGAGTGAGGGGCTGTTGGCTGTTTGCAGGATGGCCACAGCCTCCAGCAACCCAAGCTCCCAGTGAGGCTGGCTGGAAGCAGGTATCTGGGATTTATTTATCTTCTATAATTAAAACTTCATTGCCTTGAGAAGAGCTCAGGGCCTGTCAGGGCAAGTGGGAAGCTTAGCTGCCTTCATCGCCAGGGCAACCAAGCCTCCTGCTTGCTCCTTCTCCATGGCTGCCTGCCGCCATCATGGATGAGTTAATTTGCATATAGTTACTCTGATTGGCTGGTGTGTGGCTTGGCATGTAGTGGAGTGACACTAATTTGCATGTTTGTCTTTTACTAGATTAGATAATATATACAAATAACTTGTATCACCACATGTTATTGCTTCATTTGCTTTTAAAATATGTTAATAAGTACCCAAATACAGAATAACTAAAGGCCCGACACATGAAATTTGTACAAGAGTAGGCCTTCCTTCCCCCAGCTGCTGACAACAGCTTCCCTCTGGCACCTGGGACCTGGGCTTCCCTAGCAGCCCTGGCCTCATCAGAAGGACATCAGAAAGATGTCTGGTCTAATTAGCATATTAAGCTTTTATTATTATAGACATGTTTTTCTGATGCATTAACCTTTTTTTTACTATAAACTATATCTCTATTTCTAGATGTGTCTTAGCTTAAAAATCTACTTTTTATAATATTGGATTACAATAGTAACCTTTTTAGATTAGTGTATTTTACATTTTGCTTCCAACCTTCCGTGACTTTAAATATCCCTCTTGTGAGCAACAACTAAGTGATTTTAATATTTTCATTTATTCTGGCAATATTTTTCACTTATAGTATTAGTCCATTTACTAGTCCATTTGATTCAATTATTGGTAATCTAAGTTTTAAATATTACTGCTTCACAAATGCACACATTCTCAAACACATCAGTATGTATACATATGTAAACTCCACAAGATATTATTTTTACCAGGTGTACCAGTTAATAATGCATATTTTTTTCAAAATAGTTGGAGTTACATATATGTTGATATATATGTGTTTTGATATGTCTCTATTTTGTTGTATTGACAACAAGCTTCAAAACTTCATAAGTCAAATATGCTGAAGGTGTTAATATCATAGATATTTTTACACTTAATGTTGAATTTCATGCCAAAAAAAAAGAGCATTTGCGAGAAGTTTTGATTCATTACATTATTTTGAAGAAAAGTGCTGCTGAAAGTTATTGTATACTTCAGGAAGCTTATGGTGAACATGTTCCATCTCAAGATACTTGTGAACACTGGTTTAAACGCTTTAAAAGTGATGATTTTGATATGAAAGACAAAGAATGTCCAGGTCAACCGTAAAAGCTTGAAGACCAACAATTACAAGCATTATTGGATGAAGATGTGTGTCAAATTCAAAAACAACTTGCAGAAAGATTAAACAGTGCTCAGTAAACAATTTCCTATCATTTACAAGCAATGGGAAAAATTTTAAAGGAAGGAAAATGGGTGCCACATCAACTGAACAAAAGGCAAATAGAAAACTGAAAAGGCATCAGTAAAATGTTGCTTCAAAGGCACAAAAGAAAGTCTTATTTGCATCGAATTGTGACTGGCAATGAAAAGTGGATTTATTTTGAGAATCCTCAACATACAAAGTCATGGGTTGATCCAGGTCAACCATCAACATTGACTGCAAGGCTAACTCACTTCGGAAAGAAGACAATGCTCTGAGTTTGGTGGGATCAGGAAGGTGCGGTGTATTATGAGCTTCTAAAACCAAGTGAAACCATTAATACTGATCGCTACTGACAACAAATAACCAATTTGAACCACGCTTTCATCTTGGAACGACCAGAATGGGCCAGAAGACATGGCAAAGTAATTTTGCTTCATGATAACGCACCATCACACACTTCAAAACCAGTTAAAGACACGTTAAAAGATCTTGCTTGGGAAGTATTAACAAATCCATTGTACTAACCAGAACTTGCTCCTTCAGATTACCATTTGTTGTAATCAATGGCACACACATTTTGTGAGCAGCACTTTAATACAAAGGAAGAAGTGGAAAATTGGGTCTCTGAATGGTTTGCCTCAAAAAAAAAAAGAAAGAAAGAAAAGAAAAGCTCTATTGGGAAGGTGCGGAGAGCCTCTGGCAAGCACATCAGCATTTTAAATATAGTCTGCTGAACCCAAGGCACAGGAAGAGCCATGCCCTGGGGGCGGTCCTAGTCAAGAGGCTAGGATGCCACTCAGTCCGTGTAACTTCCTGTTACTTGGAGGATAATAAACTTCCCACAGGTGGGGGAGGGGCTCTGTTCATCTATCAGAGGGCAGATGCCACATCCAGGCCCAGCTTTTTCCTCCATTTCTGTCTCAGTCTTGTTTTATTCATTTTTCCTTAAACCTCGTGGTGTTCTAATCAAGATTCATCAGCCCCCACATTCTCTCTCTCTCTGCACTGGTCGCAGGAAGAGAGAGCACTCCCCCAATAGGAAGGGATCCACAAATTACCTGAAAGATAGGGGAAATGTGTAGCTAGCGATGGACATTACGTTGAATAAAGCACTTTTGATGTTTCTCTTAAAATTATGTTTTCTTTGATTACAAAAGCAAACCGGTACACCTGGTATTCTGATGATTCACTATTTATTTAACTTTATCCATATATTTACTCTTTCTGATCACAAGTACTACTAGTATGTGATTTGGTACATCTCCCAGTGGCTTCAGATTATTTTTTAACACAGTGTTACTAATTGTTCTGCCTGGGGAGTTTGTTGTTTTACAAGAAAGTTCACCAAAGCTGGTAAACTGAACAGACATTTAGGAACTATGAGTCAAAACCAGGGACTTACTCTATAAGAGAGAAATAGTGGTAATTAAAAAAAAAGGTGGGGCTTCATTTAAACATGGAAGAGTTCATGGTCAAACAGAGAATTTTAAGGCAGCATATTGCTTACAATTCAAATCCCTGCGCAATTTCTGACCCAAATTAAAAGATCTCACAAAGTGGGATTTATATAAAAGTTGTGGACACACTATGCTATACTTTTTTAGAACTGTATTCTATTTTAACTTTAAAACACATCTGTCTTAATTTAATACTGTGTGTAAAAACTGTGTTGTGCTACCATTTGAAATTTTCAATTGTTTATAAACATGCTTCCATAGTTCCAGACACCTTTATATATCACTGTTATCAAGTTGCATTGTTAATGTTTATTTGCTAGAATTCCCTACTAGATCGCAAGCCCATCAGAATAGAGAGAGAACTTGGCTACATATCTCATATCCCCAACACTTAGTACAGTACAGTAGGATCTTCTTAAATATTCACTCATGGCTTTTAAATTATTTGTGCTAAATTATCAAATATGTTCAAATAATTGATTCAGTGCTACTCATTAAGTATTTGACAGTGAGTATGAACAATTCCGTTGAGAAGATATGTTACAAAAGATTATTTGTTGATGTTTTCGTGGTGGAGAGTTGATCATGCTTAGTTGTCATTCAGAATAATCTGAGAGAGGAGATTAGATTATTTCAAAAGAATAATAAAAAAAGAATTCAGTTTCTAAGAAGACAGAGGTTCTTTAGTTGTAACCAGGAGCACCTGGAGCGCTAGCTCTTCCACTATAACAGGAGAGGTAACGTGTAGAAGCACACCTACACTTGAGAATGGGTTCTCTTTTGTCTATTCCTATTCTTTTTTGTCTCTAAATAGAGAGTAAAATAATATGCTGATGCTGAGGGAAGTGAAACAGTGGGCATTAGAAATTTAAATTGAGAAGAGTGAGACCCTTTGAAATATCCATGTGGAGAGTGGGATGTTTGAGAGAGAAATGTACCAACATTGCCGAATAATACGTAAGAGTCAACCTGAAGTTAAAAGTCATGACTTTATAGAAGCAGCAGACCGTTTTATTGTAGTATTTTCTCTTAGTGTTCCTGAGCACCAGTACAAATAAAGCAGACAGTTGGGTTCATCCAAGAATATGAGTCTCCAGAGAGGTGTGACAAATGGAAAGGGACAAGGAAATTATTAAATTAGTGAGAGACCTTCAATGTGATAGGCCTTGGAATTTGAATTGAGCATGAAGGTTGTGAAGAAAGACGGGAGCTGGTGAGCTGGGAAATGAAGCAGGGGATGGAAGGGCTGAAAAGACCTAAGAAGAGGTATCATGAGAGTTACTGAACAAATACGTTGGAAAAAGCAGATCTGGGTCAGAAAGTTGTTATTATTGAATTAGCAGTGTTAGGATGCAGCATTTATGGGGCAAGATATGACTATGGAAGTACGTTGTTGTCATGAAGAGAACAAAAGTTAACAGAAAATGTGATCAATGACTTGACCAGTGAAAGATAGTGATCTACCTCCACACAGACGATAAAAAACACTCAAGATTATGGAGCTCCTTTGGTTCAAGGAAATGGGTCAATCTGCCTCACTCTTCTATTCTTTAATGCTTCAGACATAACTCTGTATGAGGTAGGGAACCCCAGGCATCAGGAGTTTGAAAAACATTAAGTTAGTGAATGGTCTCTTTAAAAAAATTAAATTCTCTCTTCTTATTTTTCTTATTTCTCTCCATTTTTCAGTGTCAAAGCAGACAGCTCTAAAATGGAGAGAGTATCATTTAGGGAAGGTAGTTTCTGAAATGAGACCGTATGTCAAAACACACTTATATAAACCTATTGAAAACTAGTTTGTATATTTTCATTGTTGAACCAATACTTCAGCATCAAATGGTTGTGCCTGCCCAGCAGCTCTATTGCTATTTCACCCGAAGCTAAAGTGGTGTGAGTAGAAGACCGTTATTCTTTACTCCCAGTTATAATCCTGGATCACCCCAAGGGAAAAAAAATGCCCTTGTACCCATAATCCTCATCCTTACACATACTAAAAGTAGGAAAAAATTCCAGAAAACTTTATCTACAGAAAAAGAAATGGAGGGTTAAATTTTACACTATTTGTTTCTAGGGACACTTACATCCTTATTTTTAAGAAAGCAAAGAATATAGAGAAAAGAATAAAACAGCACAAATAGAAACAAGACAAATAACCACTTCTGAATTGCTTGCTCAGGGTGAGGAGAGGTTAAGTACCAAACAGTCTTCAAAAAAGATTCATAGAACTAATTCAGCTTGTTCTACTTTAACAGGAGAAAATTCAGGTCCTTGTAACTACTCCAATACTTTGGGAGGAAGAGTGAGTCCTCTTGCCCTGCAGAAGAAAGTAGGTCACACAAATGCCAAGTAGTGTTGGATTATTTAAGGGATCATTATTTTCTTCATGAGTTTCTCCTTAGACCTTTGTTCTCTACCTTTTCCTTATTCATGTCCATGGTTTGGTCATTCCACTGCTCATTAGCATCTAACTTAAAGATTTGGAACTTAGGTTAAGTTGAGATTTGTTAGATGCTCTTAGAGGGGGATAGTGGTGGAAGAGTAGCAGCAGGTAGAGGAATAAGGTTCACCTGCACCAATTATTTCATTCCTGGAGATACTCTCCATTCTCTCTTCCAAAGCATCATGCTCTATGCTTCCACTGAGTGGGCACTGGTCCATGTAACCTAGTACCCTAACCTTAAATGATGGGAGTGGTATAATAGTCAAGTCAAGATGAACCTGTTAGCCATTTTTGCACTGGCAGATAGCCATTTTTTTCTTGGGGTTGGGGTGCAAGAGATTGCTTCTAGTACAGATTGGGACCTCCAGTTCACACCTAAACAGAGCCAATCTTTAGACACAGGATAATTGAAATAGGCACATGGTAGGGAGTAGCTAAGAGACCATAGAGTCCTAAAGGAAGAATCAGCACAATTAACCTTCTAATTCCTGGTCCTTGTACCTCACAGTTCTGCCAACAATTTCTGACCTTCAGTTTGCAGTGTACACACACACACACACACACACACACACACACACACACACTACCACCTAATGATGTACTGAATGCACCTACCCTAACCATAACTATGTGCTGGATAGGTACAACCAGTGAGATCCCTAAATAATATTTATCGATGACCATCACTGCCTAAAATCTCAACTATTAAACTATTAAGCCTGGAATACAAGGTTCCTTGTGATATGGCCCTTCTCACTTTTGAGCCTCATCCCATGCCAATTCCTCTCACTCTAGCCTTGCTCTTAATGTGTTTCTTTCTCACCCTGTCTGATGACACATGTTGTACATTCTGCCTGGAATATCCTAGCCCTTCAGCTCACCAGACCTGACTATCAGTCACGTCTAAAAACTCAATTCAGATTCACGTCCTCTGGAAATATTCACACGTTGCCACTCCCTCCCCACTCTAAGACTAGGCAAGGCATAATTGCCTATTTACAGTACTTTCTCCTCTACTTGACTGTAACCTCTTTAGGAAAGGGAGTATGACTTGCTTCCTATCTTCCCAACATCTACCACAATGTCTAACCCATAATATAAGATCAATACATGTCACTTTAATAGATATTAATTTTTGTTTGATTTTGATAGCTGATACCTCTAACAAGCTCACTTTGGGTTTCCTATACAATTAAAACTTAAAACCAGTTTGGGTCTCACTTTCAAGTTGACTTCTTTTATAGCATTATTTTTAGAAAGAAAGTTTATTATTGATATTAATTTTCCCATTTCAGCCATGCATCTGAACTTTAGAACAAATGGTCTTTCTGTACAAATGAAATATTAGTAGTTTTAAAATGTTGATACTTTAATGAGAAAATGTCATTCTATATAGGAAAAATATCTAAATTTATTAGCTTTGTAATTATAACATTTTAATTAGCAACAGAAGTAAAAAGGCAAAGCCTATTTTATTTTGCTGATCGGATGCTCTTCCTCTTTCAGAGAGGCAGTTTGGGTTGTATTTGCATATCCTGTCAGGTGTCTAAAACCCAAGTCATTACAGAGTTTTGCTAATCTTGGGAAATGCTGCTGCTCATCTGTAATAAGAAGTATTCTCCCAAGAAAAAAAGACTCCCTGGTGGAGTCTTTTTGCAACATTAGATGCAAAGCAATGCAATTCTGCTCAAGATGGCCTGGAGATAGAGCCCATTCATGGATTTTAGCACCATGAAATTGGAGGAATGAGCATACCTTGAAGATGGTTTTATTTTCTTGTAGCAAGCAGGAGAGTACTTTCTTGCTTTACTGCTTCTTGAAAGTTTTTGGATCTTCAAATGGCATTAAAAGCTAGAGAATAGAAAACAAAAACTGCAAGCAATTGCCCAGCTAATGTGTGCCTCAGATGCAAAGTTGGGAAAAAGTAGAGCATCTTCAAAGAGGGTAATCAGCTTGTAATGAGTGATAAAAATTTGATTATCTACCAGTGCAAATTTGTGCAACAAATTGCTATCAGCCACGTATGGCCTAGAAACTTATTTGCTAGTTTCAAATCATTTTGACTTTCAAAAGAAACAAATAACCACAAAGACCTCAAAAATATTTTGTTCAGGTTTATTAGTGTCTATCAAATACAGCTTTTATTGACCATTTATGTACTTCAAGTTATCTTCAAAATGTATCTTTTAAACATAAACCATTTTGGTGTAACATTTTCAAAAGATATTCATGGGATAATAATTGATGTTTCTTGAAACAAGAAAATATCAAAATAAACCAACTAGATTTCATGGTCAAAAAATGTCAGAAATCTCTTGAGTAAGCGAAGGTAAACAGGTTTCTTTCCTGTTGCATGTCTTAGGGACCTCATTGAACCAATCTGCATTGTGAACCTCATGACAGAAATGGTTTACAAAACTCATTTGACCATTGAACCTTTTTTTCCAGAGCATACTAAGACCACTACTCTACTTTTCCCTAATAAAGGCCATATGAGGTACTTGTGACTACATAGTCATAAAAACCTGATATTTCTATGGTACTTCATTAGACTTTGCTTCTGTACATCTATCTTGTTTCAGTGCAGTTGCTATACTGAGAGCCAATTCTCACATGACATCAAGAGACTTCTAATCATGCGGTCTGACCATTTGGCTTAAAAATAAATGAAATCAGTATGTTAGAGAAAAATACCAAAAATGTTATGAGGTCCATTCTGACCAGCATTTTCACTGTTTGGCTCCATAGCTCAACTCTTATCAGTATTTACTTCCACCTTTTAGCAACCAGAATGTGGAGCTAGTCCTTTCCAGAGAATCATTCTCAATCCAGCCATTCTGTAGATGGATCGAAGAAAAATGGATGTCACTCTCTTTTGGCCCCAAACCTCTAGAACCCCCAAATCTTAAGTCACTTGGTAGCAAAAATCCAACATAATGGAAGCTGCAAAAAGATAACATTATCATCTTCCCAGACCTGGTAAAGTCCTTGAAATGATGTTTCAAAATAATCACTCTCTTCTAAAATGGGTATTTGAGTGTAAAAATTGTTTGCATTTCCCTGCTTTGTAGATTTTTTTTCTTTGATATTTTAATTGTAGACAAGTTGTAAGTCCAATGAGAACAAGGCTTTTGGTATGTTGTGTTAATCAATGTAGTCCTACTGCCTATAACAGTGTCTGATGTACAGCATAAAGTATTGTTGAATGAATGAATTAACTTTAGAAAATAAATTTCCCTGTCTATGTGATGATAGAAACCTTTCTATCTATTTAAGTAAAAGAAAAATGGGAAGCGGCAAGATAATCTGGCCATTCTGATTTTACTCAATATCAATAGTATCATTACTGACTTCCCAGGTTAATACAATAAATTCTACCCTTTATAACTATAAATAATATGTCAACTGGTATCATATTGCCCTTTGAAATGCAAATAAAATGGGTTATTGCAAACCAATATCTCTCTCAATCTCTCTTGGAATTATTGGGGGTCTTCTATCCCTCCTCGTCATCACTGGCTTCAGGTTATTATTTTTTTTTTGCCTTAGTTCAGTTTGTCTTTCTGCCCCATATACATTGGCCCTTTCCTTCACTGAGCCACTGCCCTAGGAGAAAGCATCCCGATTCACTCATTCTGCACAACAACCACTAATGCAAGGTTATGTCTGCAATTGGCTTTTCCTAGAGATCTGAGTCAATGGATGAGGTTATATCACAGCAAAAGGAACAAACAAGAATGGAATACTTTGTAGTATAGCTCTGAAAATTCTTTGTAGTTCAGCTCTTAATATTCCTTTGGCTATCCCATGACAAGGAAAGTGTAATTGCACATTCTCTTCACAGATTCCTGTGTTCTCATCATGTCACCTCTCCTGTCTTGCTACTTACTTCTTATGCAGAGATTTTCCCACACAACTGTCTGGGAGAATTCAAATGAAAACTTCTCAACCAAACTCATTTTCAAACATATTTTTTTTTTTCTTATTGAATGGTGTTCTAATTCCAACCCCTCCTCATACTATTTCCCATACCACTTGCAGATAAATGTAGACCCAGGGCTCAAAGGTGAGAGTCGGGTGTGGACTTCTGGAAGCATGAACTTTATTTGAAGATAGATTTTTACCTGCCTTGACACTGTTGGAGACCAACCCACTGGAAGGACTAAGCCATACTCAAGGTGACATGGACCATTCGAGAGCATCCTTTAAAGGCCCCATTTCTTTTGGAAATATTCCATCCTAAAATCATATAATTTTTTTTCTGACACCATCTTGTCCAGACATGTTTATTTTATCTTATGAAAGGATACTTAGAGAAAAAACTTTGGAATATGTAGAAAAGTAAAAGTGAAAATTACTCATTGGCCCACCTCCAAATAGAACCATACTAATCATTTGAGGGTACTTTATTCCATCCTTTTTTTCTATACAGGATTCCTCTATGCGAAGTTGTTAAAACCATTTATGTAAATTCATTGATACACCCTTTTTCACTAAAAATATCTGAAGCATTTTAGAAATCATTGTCATAATTTTAGTATCTTCACAATAGTCCCTCAAGCAAATACGCTATAGTAAATATAACGATTCCCTTATTAGATACTTGGCTGCCATATAATATTTTTACATTGAAAAAAAATCTTCACTAAACATATTCATACATAAGATGTGCTGAAGATTAAAGATTGTTTCTTCAGGATTTAGCCTCAGAATTGAAATTAGTAAATCCAAAAATACGAGCATATTTAAGCTCATGATGTTTATTGCCAATTGCTTCTAAAATTTTATATTATTTTTCACATTATGGTGTTTATAACTTTACTACATCAGCTTTTCTGTTGTTTGATCTGAATCAAGTATTTGCTGCTGCCAAGGCTGTTGAACTTGAGAACAACAGAGACGACACAAAGCCTTTGAGTTGGCGTGAGGTCAGGAAGGTTTCTGACTACCTTTCGTCTTTTCCCTGTTTGACTGGGATGATCTGCTCTCTCGGTTATGGAGCAGTCACCTTGCAGACCGTTTCCTTAGTTACTAACAAAAAATTGTGCTTTTAAATGTTGGTCTTTGGGGTTTGTTATTATCTTTGTTAGCTATACAGGGGCCACTGTTTTTTGTAACATTTTTCTAATAGCAAAATTACACATAGCAACTGTAAAAAGTAGAAAGATATAGACAAGTATAAGAAAGAAATTTTGAATTAGTCATTGTGCAACCAGCTAGCAATGATCTCTAACATTAAGTACATTTCCTTCTGAAAGTAATGAAACGCACGATGCCGCACACACTGTGCTGCTACCACAGCTTCACAACAACCAGGACCATATTATACAGACAACCTGCATTCCTGACTTTTTCGAGAAACCTGATCCTATGAGATTTCCTCATGCCATTAAATATACTTTGACAATATGAATTTTAAAAGCAGATAGTATCCCACAATATGGATATATCATAATTTATTTAACAACTCTGTTATTAGACATTTAACCTTTTTTTCTTTTTCATTTTACATGATCTTCTTGCATGTTAAAAGATGTAATAAAGGTCTTTATACATTAATATTTCTATGGAATTTTGATTATCACCTAAGGATAAATTCTTATGAAGAATTTTTGAGCCAAAATTGATGAGCATTTTTTAAAGGCTTTCAGTAAAGACTTCAAACTGCCCTCCAACAACTTTACACTAATTTACTTTCCTTATGCTGTTGTTAAGGGGACAACAGCTTGCCAAGACAGAGTAAATCAAAGATTCTGGAAATTTAACTAATATTTATTAATACCCAACTATTAGCATTGGAGAAGTGTATACTAAAAAAAGGCAAATATACAAACATACTCACAATGAACCTGAATAATTTTTACTGACTGCTCATGAGGTAATTTGCAACAACAATATTTCAAAAAGTAACAGGAATTTTTAAAAACAAAACTAGACCAAAAGATGCCTCCTTATACACAAATTTATTTTGTTTTAAAATTCATTATGGACAGAGACAAGTTACAGTGTGTACTCTATTTCTTCCTACAGTGTGTGCTCTATTTCTTCCAAGTTGCATTTAATATTTTTAATCAAATTACTCTTAAAAAGTCCATATAATAAAACTAAGCTATCTTCATCTTCATGAGCAAAATTCTCCTGTTTAATACAATCCATTATAATAAGCAAATTGAGTATACCATTAAAATGTATGAAATTCTTTTAACACCTCTAGGATACAGTTATATATAAAAACATATTGTAAAAAGAAAACAACCGTTCTTTTCAAAGTAATTAACAGCATGGAAACCACTATTTACCGAGAGCAACATTGAGTGGCATAATTCAGTTCCATTCAAATTCATTAAGCATGAAAGATACAGTAGGTTTATAGTTGTGAGTACAGGAGACATATATTCTTGTTATTATTTATGAATTATTGTACTATTTGTTTCATTATTATTTCATATCCTTACTTATGATTTATTTTCTAGGTAATGACGGCTGGTAATTTAACCTACTTTTACCCACGCCTGTATTTTCTCAATGTGGTAGTAGATTCTGCTGGTTTATGGGAAGCATCAGAGGGGAATGCAGTCTGGTGAGACAAGACTACACAAAACAAGAAGGGGTTTGATCATACAAAACCATATGTCAAAAGAAATGGCTTAGTCAGACATAAAGAACAAGGAAAGTAGAAACCAGATAATTCACATACTTTTTAGTACAAGATAGTCAATCCAAATTATCCAAAAGTTATATAGATTCTAGCAAAGCAAATAGTTGTGGTTTTCTTACTCAGTTCATATATAATTTAGTACATAATGTATTTTCACTAATATTGCGACCAATATATAGTCTTTGCAGAGGGAATAGAGTGATAAATATATTAACTATAGCTTTGAAGTTTTTAGAAACAGAGAAATGCATTCTATCTACACATGCCAGCTAGATGCTTTTATGTATACTTTCACTATAATAATGTACCTAGAAAGAAAAATGTGTTCTTCCAGTCATCAAAGACATACAAGTTTTATACAAAATCACAGCTATCAACACCACATGTGCTGGAAACTGATTGTTTTCACCAACCTTGGTTGCTTCTGAAAGGTCAGAGCTATGCACCCATTAAGTTGAAACATTGTTAAAGCAAACCCCTACCTGTTACTTACATGTAAATTCTTGCTGCCTGTTTATTGTCTGAATTTCCTGCCCAAGTATATGATTGTTTTCTCAGAGACTCAATAAAAGGCTGGTGAGACCCAGGCACCAGTGGACAGTCTGTCCTGCTAGAGGAAGGCTCCACGCCTGGTCCCCCAGTTTCTAAATTGATTCTCTCGTAGTCTCTCTCTCTTCATTTTGTGTGCGGCCTCCTTCAGAACTCGAACCCTGAATAGGAACCCTGAACCACACTGGACATGTAAGGGGCCCCCACAACATGAAAATAAAAAAAATAACTTATTATCCATATTGAAATTACTGTCACAAGAGTCCTAAGAATGTCCAGATTTATAACTCCAATGTGGCAGAAAGATTAATACTCTAAATGACCATCACTACTACTGAGTGACTGGGGATGTTAAGATGATCACACACATTGATTAAATCCAGGGTTCAGAGTCAAAGCAAACTTTGACTGAGTAATCCAAGTTGAGCAGCTGGTCAGTTCCAAATTGATCTGATAGTGGACCATGTCTCTTCCTTGTCTCAGTCTGGCTAAGTAGAACACTCCAAATCAACTTCTGGGTAGATGATTTACAGAAAGAAAAAAGAAGTATGCAGCCATATAAAAGCCCCAGGGCTTGTTCTCACCAGTTAAAATTTTGTCTGAGGTCAGCCTTCATTGAGATTTGATCATGACATTTTTTAATAATAGCAAAATAGAGGGCTTATCTGTAATCGGTAACCTACTATTTTCAGTGTTTCTCCAACTGACAATTCCTTTGTCTACTTACAATTCTTGTACTTCCAACATCCTATTAAGTATATTTTCTAAACTTGACTTTATTGCTGGTTTGTAATATTGCTCATAACCAAGATTTAGGGAGCCTGATTAGGCAGTACAGGCTAAGATACCACTCATTTCCTTAATAAACTGTCCTATTGAAAACAATTTATGTAAATGAGGAATCAGTATTGGAGCCAGGAACAGTAGGCCAAAGGTTCTCAACTATAGCTGCACCTCACTTAAGGAGCTTTTAAAAACTACTCATGCACAGGCTCATCCTAGAGATACTGATGTAAGTGGTGTGAGGTGGGGGTCTGAGTATCCATATTGATTCTTAAAGCTCCGCAGCTCCCTTGTCAAATCTAATATGCAAGTGGTTTAGAACTACTGTATTAGACTAAGAACGCATGAACAGAGGTAGTGAAAAGAAGAGTCATTTATGAATAGCTTTGACTCAAGGACCCTCAGAAGCCCATTTGCTTGTGGTAAAGAAACAATATTGTATTGTCCTTAACGTTACATTTGAATTCTCAGGTTAAACAATGTCCTGTACTAAAATCAATAATAGCAGCTAGCATTTATGAAGTGGCCACTATGTATAATGCACCAGGGTAAGTCACTTTGCAAACATTATCTTGTTTAATCCTTATAATCCTAGGAGAGTGGTATTACTACCTCTTATTTCACAGGCCAGGATTCTAAAGCTCAAGGGAAGTAAAACGATTTTCACTAAGTGAAACTAAAACAGCTTAAAATGCAAATCCATATACAGTTTTTCCCAAACTCCCCCTACTCTCCATTTCTACCTCCAATTTATCAAACAAAAGCTCATCTGACCTTAAATATACTCATTGTGAAGTCAAGTCAGCACATTGTGACCTGTCCTCCTCAACCAATTAACACAAAGAATTAAATGTTAACACAATTTTCTGTGTTTTGGCCTCAAAAAGATGTCAGTGATGGGAGCAAACTTTTAAAAAAATCTTCAGAAATATATGAGCTACTTTCTCTCCCTCTGAAAAAACTTAAATCCCAAATGAGATGCTCCTGCTTGCGGAAGAGCAGTGGAAGCAGATATCTGAGCTGTAGATATGCTTTGGGGTGATGAATTTACAGGACCTTACTTGGGCATAAATCATCTCAGAAACAGATTTAAATACCTTTGCATTTCCATATAATTTTCAGCTACTAGTAAGTAGCAACCCTGAGCAAAAACACTCATCTATATAAATAAAACTGTAAATGTTTGTTTGTTCAAAATCTCAAATTTCCAAAAGTTCTTCACCAATTGGTTTCAAATTTTGACACAACGTTGCATTCAAATACGCATGTGTTTGTATATACTACATTATATAGATGTCACACCTGTGACAGGTAAAAACATGCTTTTTTTGAAAAAAAAAACAAAAACAGGTAAAAGCATGTTTTTGAAAAACAGCGCCATCTGTTGGACGTAAAAGCAACACACGTTACGAACTTAACATTATTCAGTCTAACGTTCAAAGCCAGGCAGTCACATACAAGTCCGTTGACACTGTTGCGGAAGCAGATGAAGCGGTTAATTATCCAACAGAATTTTGGAATTAACTCGATCTGCCAGGGATGGAATTCAATCGGCGTGCCAATTATCATGTTGCAAAATATCAACCAGTTCAGGGCTAGGCCTCAGGCCAAGGCTGGACTGGGGCTCAGGGTTGCGGGCAGCCGCTGTGGTCTCCCTCACACTGGCGGCCGAGGGCTCGCGGGGAATGTGGTGGGCAAGGGCAGAGGAGCTTCCTTGGCTCCTTTTTCCTCCAGCTTTTGGGCATCTTGGCAAGAGCCCCTGCCAGCGGGAGTCGGGGGTGCAGGCCAGCACTGGGGGGCCCGGGCTGCAGAGGTGCATGTGTGTGAGGCCAGACCAGCCAGGCAGGGCAGGGGCAGCAATGTGCCAGGGGCAGCCAGCTGGGAGGGCGCATTGTATACCCCAAGCATTGTGCAATTAAACACATTAGAAATGTGTGCTTTCTCTTTTCTTTCTTTTCCATTTAACCAGACTGAGCCACAGCAATGCATGGCCGGGTACAGCTAGTTTTAAATAATGTAAATTTTCTCATATTATTAAATGCTTAAGTTAGTTTTCCCTTCTCATTTTTCAGTTGACTATATTGATCTGTGTACATGGACTTAGCATTGTACTTAATAAGAAATAACACCACAGTGAAAGGCTAATAAAATAGGAATCAGAAAACAAGTTCACCTCCTAACTTTCTCTAGACCTGTAACTCAGATCCAATGAGATAACCTCACACCTGAATTTTCTCATTGCTCATATTCTGATACTAAGGCCAACCCGAGAAGACAACTTTGGCGGAATAAAACAACATATGTATATGAAATAATTTTAATAGATGAAAAGCACTATTTCCCAAAGCACATTCCAAAGAAAATGGTCCCATGAAGTAGTCTACAAAAGAAATTTCAGCAGTCATGTACATTTTGAAAATGCTAGGTGATTCACAATTTATAGTCAAAGTTGAAATACTTTCAAGAAGTTGCATAATCATAGTAAAACTCAATTTTTAGCTCAGTATTTCCCCAACTAATTTGACCATGTTATTTTTTTTTTTTGCTGTGACATTCCTGCTGCTTAGATGTGCTATGCAGTGTGATCTGGAACATGGTGTAGAGTACATTACATTTAAAAACACTGTGATAATGTTAAATTAAGCATAATTTGGAACAGAGTACAATTTCAGTTAAATGTATTATTAAAACTGTGTTTTAAACTTGGAGATTAGAACAAAGGTGATGCCCAAAATGTAAGGACAAAATGTTAAGAAATATAGAAAATTCTCAGTTTAAGGAATGTTTTGATATTATAATTTCTCCCATATTGTCTTCATAATGAGTAGATATGAATTAAAGGATTTTCTTCATTTTGTTTTCAACAATAACAACCCCCAAATATTTCTTCTAATGGGAAAAGTCTTAGATTAAATTTTTCTAATCTCCCTAGGTGTATGTATGTGTATATAATACTTGTACAAAAGGAAATAGCTCTCTTTGCCACCACACTCACAAATCCTCATTTCCATAAGAAAAAAAAATCTGCTCTAAACATACTCCTGGCCTCTCTCTGCTCCTTCAGGATCTCTGCCCCTGGGTAACAGTGTGGTATATCTGACAAGTCCATATGTAAAGAATAACTGGGCACGTTTAACCTGCTTTACCCACCCAACTGAGGACAATATTTCCCTCCAAAAGTAGGAATTCTCACCTTGCTCAATCTCAAGAAGAGTTTGTCTGGTTTTCACAGCATTAAAGGACACTGTCCTATTTTTTATGTTTTTTAAAAAATATGGCCCTTCCTAGATTAAAACCTGTAATCTGTTTCCAGCTTCAAACAAGATGAAACTCACATAAAGGTTACACTTCATTCGTGATGTAGAAGAGGACATTTAATAGCGCAAGCACCTCTTCAAATTCCCAAACACCTGCAGACAATTATTTGGTTTCCTGTAGAATTTAATGGGAGCCTCAGAACAAAGGCGGAATGTAAAGGTGATTCCAAAGAAAGCATATTTTATAAAGAAACAAAATAATCAAACTAGTTTTATCTTCTCCTGATATGTCCATGGGAGCCTGAAACGTAATTTCTCAAAAGCTCTGATGAGGCAAGCCTCTGGAGCAGCAGCAGTTTGTGGAGGAGCTGGGATGGAAAGCCTATCAGACACAGTTCTATCAAAAGCTGGGGTTATCCGTCTTTCACCAAGAGAGATTTGAGTGACGTAGCACAGTATCCACTGATTGAGCCATATGGCTGTCTATAAAGAACACTGTGAATATAGACCCATAAGTAAAAACAATTTTTAATTAAATAAAAATAAAATTAAATACACATAAAGTTATAAGGAGGTTATAAAAGGATTTTTAAAGATATACTGTATGAACACTAATAAATTATTTTTAACTTTACTCAAGATCCCAGATTACTAGAAAAACAGGATTTTTCATAATGAAAACATTTTATGAATGGCAAACATTCTAAATGTTTATGTACCTAACACTAGAAATTCAAAATATACGCAGCCAAGAGAATGGTAGACATTAGAGAAGAACTAGACAAAATTAAAATTAATAGTTTCAGGCTTTAATACTCTTCTAGTAGTGATGGAAAAATAAGTATATACAAAATTGGTGAGGATATAGAGTACTGAAATATTATCAATCGACCAGACATACTGGCATTACAGAAGACCACAACAAACCCCAGCAGAACGCATGCTTTTGGCCCATGTTGTGAACCATCCACTGAAACACCACAGGCTGAATCATACAATAAATCTCCGTAAATCTGAAGAAGCTGACATGTAGAGTATGTTCTCTGACCACTATGGGATTAAAATAAGCACCCAAACCAAAAGGATGTCTGAAAATTCCATAAATATCTGGAAAATGAACAGCATATTTCTAAATATACTATGGTTCTTAAAATGACAAGGAAGCATAGTATATTAAAATGAGGAAAAATGAAATCAAAACACATCAACATGTATAAACACACACAGATCAATGGAACAATGGCAGACCACTTTTATACTTCCAATTAATTTTTATAAAGTTGTCAAGATAATCAAATGGGGAAAATAGTCTTTTCAATAAATGTCTCTGGAAAAACTGTTTTTCCATTTGAAAAAAAAAAAAACCACTTCAACCCATATCTCACATAACACAAAAGCTAACTTCAAACGCTACACAGATCAAAACAAGGAAACAAAAAAGCTAAAACTCCAAAACCTCTGAAAGAAAATAGTAGAGAAAGATTTCGTAGGGAAAACACCAAAAAAAGCACTAACCATAAAAAATAATATATTGGACTCTACTTTTCTTAAGTTACTATTAAGAAAATGAAAGACAAGCTAAGATGAGGAAAATTATTTGCAGCCCACAAAGGGGTGGACAAAAGTAGATTTATAGTTGTTCATATGGAAAAAGACATGCAAGTTATGATTATTACAATAGCATTATTAACTCAAAATAATGTCACAATGTAACTGTAAATCTACTTTTACCCACTCATGTATATCTGAAACAGGGCTGACATTCAAAACACAGGGTTGGGCAAAGTAGGTTTACAGTTGCCTGCATGGAAAATAATAAATAAATAATACAAAAATAATCTGTTTTGTGTACTCACAACTATAAACCTACTTTTGCCCAAGACTGTATATGAAGAATTTCTACGACTCAAATATTTTTAGAGAGTCAAATACATTAAAACACTTCACAAAAAAAGATATATAAATAGCAACAAGCATATGAAAAGATAGTCAACCTCATGAGGGACCATGAGGGAAATGTTAACGAAAACTAAATCTTAATGAGATGCTATTACAGAGCCACTAGAATTGCTAACATTAAAAGACAGACAATACCTAGTAAGACACAGGGCAAAAGTAACTCACATTCGTAGCTGTAGAAATGTAAAACGTATAAAGCCACTTTGTAAACCAGTTTGCTTTTTTTTCTTAAAGGTAAGCATACCTTTACCAAATTACTTAGCAATTCCACTGTTAGGTATTTACCTAAAAGAAATGAAAACACAAGTCCGCATGGTCACAAGCGTTCAAAATAGCTTTATTCATAATAGCCCCAAACTGGAAGCAACCCAACTGCCCATCAACATGTAAACAAATAAATATATTGTAGTAGTTCTTCACAATGGACTGCTATTTGGCAATGAAAAATCTATTGATTCATCCAGTGTGGTTCAGTAGATGGAACATCATCCCATGTGCTGAAGGGTCCCAAGTTCAATTCCCAGTCAGGACACATACAGTTTACGGATTCAGTCCCCAGTTGGGGTGCATGTGTGGGGCAACTGATAGATGTTTCTCCCTCCCCATCCCTCTTCGTCTCTCCCTTCCTTCCTGTCTAGAATCAATGAAAAGCATATTCTTGGGTGAGAATTAAAAAACAACAACTATTGATTCATAGAATACCAGTGCATGATGCAAGGTAGGCATTGTGGAAATGTGTTTTGAATAAGTGAACACTCAGGTGAAAAGTTTTGCAGATGGCTCTGTACCACCTCCCTCAGCCTCCTTCATGTCCCACTGCAAAAGCTCAGGAGGCACCTTGTTGGAAATGTAAGGATTCATGAAATATACCTGCAAGCCATGACTTAATTTAGAAATGCAATTTTACAAATATGTAAGTGGGAGCCCCCAGGGAGGGTGGGGAGAATAAGATCAAAGTGTAATTGAGAGTGTGTCAGTCTTGAAGTCGGTTGAGTTAGGTTGAGTCCTATTTTCACTGCACAGCATTTTCCTTGGCAGGGCCCCCCAGATACCTTAAACATTCCATTCCTTACAATGCGTTAGGAAGTGAGTTCTACCTTTATCCATAAACTCTAAAAATGTGACTGAAAAAGAAAGGAAAAAAGGATGATTGAAGGTGTGTGTTAAAAACTTTATTTACCCTCTACCTATCTTTACACCTCCATAATTATCCCTTTAATCCAAAACCATCATTTATAAAGGTTATTGAAGTCAACATAAAATTAAGAATTTACATTGGAGGGAAAGCACAATAAAAGTCATAAAATCCTTTCTGCATTTTGATAGATTACTTTATCCTTCAATCTAAGTATCTCTGTAGTAAAATTTCTGTCTTAGTGTGCTAGCACTGCATCTTCCACAAAACAGGTATCAGCAGTTCTATGAATAGTATGAATGAAATACTATCCAGCAGATGTTAATTTCAAGTCAGATGATCAATTGTGGAGTAAATGCAATTTTACCTTTCAATAACTTAATTTTTATCTTAAGCCTGCATTCCTCCATATGGAAAGCTCTAAAATCTCAGCCAATTGAGGCCAATTTCGGTCTATCTAGGGATTCTCCCCACCTGTTCCCAAGGTTGCATAAAACTTGCATAAGGCATACATAATGCCACGGTGTTGGAAGAAAATGGCACCTGATTCTCATTCATCATCAGCCCACTTTGTTCTCAGAGACACACATCCCACCTGGGCTCAAATAGTCAAGTCTAGTAGAGTGCTGCTGCATATGCCCAACCTCAAGGTCAGGTTAGTATACTGGGTTCTGTCAAGTTTATGCCACTCTTGAATAAAATAGAAAACTTTCTGCTTTTCTTGTGACATTTTAAAAAAATCCTCCAACCTAGGTATGTGCCCTTGACTTGGTATTGAACCTGTTACCCTTTGGTCCATTGGTTGATAATCTAACCATGTAGTCAAACTGGCCAAGGCTCTCATGACACCTTTTATACCCTATTCCAAATGGCCTAGAATGGCCTGGACCAGCAGTTCTCAACCTGTGGGTCGCGACCCCTTTGGCAGTTGAATGACCCATTCAGGGGTCGCCTAAGACCATCCTGCTTATCAGATATTTACATTACGATCCATGACAGTAGGAACATTACAGTTATGAAGTAGCAACGAACATAATTTTATGGTTGGGTCACAACAGGAGGAACTGTATTTAAAGGGCCAGAAGGTTGAGAACTACTGGCCTAGAACTTCAAACAGCCATCTCAAGTCCACCGCCAGGCTCACTGCTTCCCCAGATTCCATCCCAAAGCAAGTTCCTTCTGCTCTCAGATCCCCAAGAGCACAAGGCATTTCCCAGAGACATGCTGATATTCACACTCTTCCTTCCAATGGTGAATTCCTTTTGTTGACAGTGTGAATAAGGAGCACCTATTCTGAGTGGGAGTAATGAAGGAGGAGGTATTGGCCCCGTATGATCTTGTTTCCAACAAAATCTACTAGATACGATGTAGAACTTGAACCTTAATGTGCCAAGTTCCCCCTTTTGATATACTAGTGCATAATTCAAGCTAAAAAAATTCAATGAAGAAAATCTTCTTGGTCAAAGCCATTAGCTCTGCTAAATCTTCAAATCTACACTTACATGTGTAACAGAGGCCAGAATGTGGAAAGTCAGAGAAAGCTCACATGGTCCAAAGAAATAGATGTGTGTATAGAGGGGTTGGGAGCATGTACTTCAAAAGGTCATGCCTGAGTAATAGCTGAGGAAAAAATAAAGAAAATAAAAACCTGTAAATTAAAGAAAATAAAGAACTACATTTACAAACTCAGCTGATCCCTTAATTTTTATAACTCATGTGGAGGAAAATTTTACAAGTATTTCACACTTAAACACCAGTGTGATTTTAATGATAAATTTTCCTAAAATTTTGGGGGAAATTAAAAAGTGGAGATTAGCTTAGTTAACCATGAAAAGAGGACTCAAATTCTTTATAACATGAAAATATTTTGAACTTGATTCTAATTAAACCATTGGAGAATAATCATTATAGTTTCTGAATTATAATTAAATTATAGTTTCATTATAGTTCGAGAATGTTAATTTTCAACTTTGGGAAATATTGGAACAAGTATCACTGTTACATTCAGAGGGCCAGGATACAGCAGGCAGAAGTATTACTAAGTATATATTCTACTCCCTGTTTTGTATATAGATCAGGTCTCTAAAAAAACTGACAAAGTAAAGCAAGAAAATGGTTACAATTTCTGGTGTGTTTCATTTAAGAATAAAATGTAGAAACAACAACAAAATGAAACAGGACAGAAAAAAGGAAGACTTAGCCATCCTTCCAAATTTCTCCACCTGCTTAAGGTTTAGGCACAACACAGCCATGCGTTTTCATTTTCCCTCTGTGGGGAAAAAGCTAATCAAGGTGTATAGCAGAAAGACACATTATGATTGACATAAAGAGCTGACTGAGAACCATATTTAAATTACTTCACTCATTTTTTGAGAGAGAAAAAATAACAACAACAAAAACTGAAGCCATTTGTTGCCACTTTCCTAAACATACCGTAGGATTTCCCTGAAACAACACTCCTACACAGGGACTGAGTGGTAATTCAAAATTACATCATAGCTATTTTCATCCCCTGCAACTTTCCATCCTTATGAAGCTCAAAGACACTTTTGGCCCTAAGGCAACATGATTTCACAAAGAGGGGTTCGGGCAACCATCCTGGCTGCCACAGTAGTAGACTGGTTTAGGCAATTCTCAGGTTAAGTCACAGCCTGCCCCAAGCATCAGACTCCTCATTGCAACAGGGTCAGAATAAGAGCATTTACCTCTCAAAGCCGCGCTGCTTAAACAAGTGACCACATGGACACCGCTCAGCACAGTCAAGGGCGCATCCTAAAGTGCTCAGCAAGTATAGCCATGAGCCAGGACTTGCACCCCTTTCTCTTTGGGGTGAAAGGAGTAATAAAAGAAAATAGCCCGGCAGGCATTGTTCAATGGCTGAGCATCGACCTATGCACCAGGAGGTCACCGTTCTGGGTCAGGGCCTATTCCCAGGTTGTGGATTCCATCCCCAGTGCGGGGCATGCAGGAGGCAGCAGTTCAATGATTCTCTCTCGTCATTACTGTTCTATCTCTCGCTCCCTCTCCCTTCCTCTCTGAAATCAATGAAAATAGATATATTTAAAAAAAGAAAAGAATCATTGCTTACCTCTTTTCAGAAGGTCATAAGCTCTGGTTCAGATGGCAATGCAGTCACCTCCTCCCCTGCGCAGCACAAATCTATAGCTACATGTGGGGCAAATTCCTCTGAAAACTACAAACTAGCAGAGGCACGCCTTCCATCGGGCACGTGAGAGGAGCTCACTGGAAGCAGGTCTAGAGGACGAGATACCATCTCGCCATAAACCCCACCACAGTCAGGAGGGGGCTCCCCCAAAACCAGGGGCTTCTTTCTGAGGAGCGAAGGGTCCAGACCCCACATCAGGCACCCCAACTTTTAAGACCTGAACCTGAGAGAGGAGCACCCAAAACAGCTGGCTTTGAAACTGGCAAGACTGGCTTCCAGGCTTCCAGTCCCTACATAAGATTGTGGGGAACTGAGGATGGGCTTTTAAAGGGCCAGCTCAGGCTTACCTGGCCCAGGCCCAGCCGAGCCCTTAGAACAGCCCCCAGACCTCACGTGAAAGCAACTCCTTTGCTAATTTTGAAACAGGGCCCTGCTGGTAGACACCACTTCACACGCTCTTTCTGCTTTGCTAAAGCCGACAACAGGTGTCACCTTTGTTTTTTTAACTTGTTAAAATAAAAAACAAAGGGAGACGGACCTTGAAAATTTCCTGAGCAGACAAATCACATAATCCTAAAAAAAAAAAAAAAAAAAAAAAAAAAAAAAAAAAAAAAAAAAAAAAAAAAAAAAAAAAAAGTCATACAAACAAAAGTTAATTTAGTTTATTTTGCAAGTCTAACTGGACCCACATCATTTCTTGCTCATACCTCTAGAAATCATAAGCACAACATTTCCCCAAAATTGATGAGGCAACCACTATCCCTTAATTTAAGAAAATTTGAATATTATAGCCAGTCGCTGTGAAGAATAAACAAGTCACGGCTTCCTCACTATATAAGCTGCTTTGTAACAACATACCCGAGGTCTCATTCCATGTTTTGCTTGGAGTGCTGCCAGTTTACAAGCTGTCTTTTGGTGTATGCACAATAAACTTTTGTTGATTACTGCTTTGATGATTCATTTTATTTCTAAACTTTTGACAGTTCGTGGCTTCAAAAGTGAGATCCAAGGAAGACCCCAAAAACTCGGAGGCCAGTGAACAAAAGGGTGCTGGTACCCCCAAGTCCATTGGCTGCACTGTTTTCTCGCTGACCCTGAAGTGTGGGAGTAAATCATTCTTGGACCTGAGCTCAGCTCTCTCAGTTGTGAGCTTTCCGACTTGATAATGCAGGTCTGTTTTGTTTGGTGACGCTTCTTGGTAAGTAACCCTATTCTGTTCAAAAGGGAGGAAAACGTGGGATTCCCAGATTTGAAACAGCTGCTACTTCATACCTCTTAGGCAACCTAGGCAAAGGTGGGTTCCACCTTTTATTTCTAAAACTCTTTTATTTCCTTCAGAAAAACTCCCGCTTCCTTATGTATATACCCACTGTGGGGCCGGATCTTGTGCCTTTCTGGAAAATGGTTAACATTTTGGATGATTTGGGATTGTAGTGGCCACTTTGGGGAAACTAACAAATCTAAGTCCACCTTAAGACCCACCCTTGACCCACCCAAACCTCTGCTAGTGGAATGCATTCTTTGGTACACAGAAGCTTCTAAAAGACAAAGGGACTTGAAAAATAGCTCAAAAAAAGTTAACTGTTTTTAAGAGTTCAGAAAAGTGGCATAAAATTATATTTCATCAACCCCCAGGTATTGAGTTAAAATGTTCAATGAAACCATATTTCTTTCTTTCCTCTAAAGAAGAAGGAGATGGGGGTCGGGGGGAGACAGAAAAAGAAAAATAGCTCAAAAATAATTCTTACAACATGCAAGTAAAATATCTTTAATAAAAATAATTGGTCATCTGAACAGGTTACTTTAACTTTGTCCAGCTGCCAGAAACACAATTTTGTTCCAATTGTCCTTTCTTTCTTTTTAATTTAAATTCTTTATTGTTTAATGTATTACATAAGTCTCCTTTTTTCCCCATCGACCTCTGCAGCTGCACCCAGCACAAGCTCTCCTCTCCTTCTCCATTTGTGTCATTGGTTATGCTCATATGCATGCATATAATTCCTTTGGTTGGTCTCTTACCCCCTCACCCTCTGTCTTCCCTCATATGCTGTTTATAAACTAGCAAGTTTTGTACTGTGCTTGATTCATGGCTAAAATTTTAGAATGGTAACTATAAGCTTTCTGTTTGCATCTCTCTGTATGTATATTAAAGATGTGATATTTTTCTATGTCTGGGTGTTATAACCAAAATTAACTCATACAAATAAGTTTTAACATCAAAAGTATACTGGTGAAAAATTAGAATATGGTTTTCTCTCTGTTAAAAAGACAGTTTCCTTGTATTTATTGGTGGGTGGGCCTTGACGGTCTTATACTGAGATACATTAAAAAGAGAGAGAGAGAGAGAGAGAGAGAGAGAGAGAGAGAAAGAATTATTGCATGGTCTCACATGTGGAATCTTAAAAAACAAAACAAAAAAGCAAGCTCATAGATACAGAACAGATTGGTGGATGCTAGAGGTGGGGAAGTGATGTTAAAATGGGTGAAGGAGATCAAAGTGTTCATGCTTCCAGTTATAAAATACATGTGAATGAAATATATAGTATAGTGACTATCTAATCTAATCTAATAAAAAAGAAACATGCAAATTGCCTGCACCTCTGCTACACCCCCAAGCCATGCCCATCAGCCAATCCAAGTGACTATATGCAAATTAACCCAAACAAGATGGTGGCCGGCAGCCAGAGAGCTGGAGTAAGTAGGAGGCTTGGTTGCCCCAGCGATGGAGGAAGTCAAGCTTCCCACCTACCCTGGACAGCTGTGGCCTCTGCTCAAGGCAACAAATTTTCAACTATAGAAGATAAATAAATCCCAGATACCTGCTTCCAGCCAGCCTCGCTGGCAGGTTGGGTCACTAGGGGCCATAGCCAGCCTTCAAACAGCCATCAACCCCTCACCCAGACTGGCCCGCACCTCAGCAGGACCCCTTCCCTGAAGGAGGTGTGGCCAGCCTGAAAACGGCCCTTAGCCCCTCATCCAGGCTGTCCAGGCACCCCAATGGGACCCCCATGCTGATCTGGGACACCTTCAGGGCAAACCAGCTGGCCCCCACCCATGCACCAGGCCTCTATCCTATATAATAAAAGGGTAATATGCAAATTGATCCTAATAGCAGAACCCCTGGAAATGACTGGTCACTATGACACACACTGACCACCAGGGGGCAGATGCTCAATGCAGGAGCTGCCCCCTGGTGGTCAGTGCACTCCCACAGGGGGAGCTCTGCTCAGCCACAAGCCAGACTGATAGCTGCCAGTACAGCAGTGGTGGTGGGAGCTTCTTTCGCCTCCTCAGCAGTGCTAAGGATGTCCGAATGCAGCTTAGGCCTGCTCCTTGCTGGCAAGTGGACATCTCCCGAGGGATCCTGGGCTGCCAGAGGGATGTCTGACTGCCAGCTTAGGCCCGATCCCCTGAGGAGCAGGCCTATGCCAGCAGGTGGACATCCTCTGAGGGCTCCCAGACTGCAAGAGGGCACAGGCCAGGCTGAGGGACCCCCCCAAGTGCACCAAGTGCACTAATTTTTGTGCACTGGGCCTCTAGTCTATATATATAAAAGCCTAATCGACCAACCGACCAGCCAACCAGCCAATCGGCCAGTAGGTATGACGTGCACTGACACTCAATGCAGGAGCTGCCAAGCAACAGCAACTTTGCAGAGTGCCCTCTTACACTCTGGGACCCCTCCAGGAATGTTGGATTGCTGGTATCAGCCTGATCTCCACAGGCCAGGCCAAGGGACCCCACCTGAAGGAGGGACCCCACTCAGTCTGCAGATGCCCTTAGAGCCCTGGCACCACCCAAGTATGGCTAGCCAAGGAGGGACAATGGAAAGTTGGCACCAGGGCATGTCTAGTCTGCCTCACCCAGTCCTGCCCAGTCCCGCCCACCAGCCACCTTCTAATTAATTTCCTTTCAGTGTGCATAAATCTATGCATCAGGACTCTAGCAGTTAGTAACGCTGTGTTACATATTTGAAACTTGCTAAGAGAGCAATCTTAAAAGTTCTCATCATAAGAAAAAATATTCATAACTATGTATAGTGATGGAAGTTAGCTAGATTTATTATCTCTAAATATATACAACATTTAATCATTATGTTGTACACTTGAAACTAAGCTAATAAGTAAATTATACTAAATTTTTTAAAATTCTATGAAATATTTTCAACATGCTTAGGATACGTCATTTGGCTGTGCTTTCTACCAAAAACTTGTTTAAAATGCACAGAAATTAATTTTAATAATAAAATTGCATTTCAGAAAATTGATGAAGTAACAGAAAAAATATTTTATTAAAAAAATACTTATTTGGCAATAGTAGCATTCTAACAACTTTCTTGCATTATTTCTTTAAATACATATACAGTTTACTTCTATATATGAGTCAAGAAATTTGATCATCAGAGAGCAGTAACGTCCTCCTTGCTCTTTGGAGGCCTGACCTAGAATTAGGAACTAAAACACCAGCACCTGTCAGGTGCAGGATGTGAACAGACCTTTAGCTGTGTGTCTAATTCAATGGTTGGAATTTGGGAACCAACATCTGGTACCTCCACTAGCAAGTGCAATGGCAACAGCCATTATAGCCCCTGATCGAAGGTCTGCAAATTGTCTGCATCCATCACCTCTGGGACTTTTGAAGTCATCCTCCAATCCATCAATGATAAAAGGCATATTCCTGCAAATGCAAAACTATAAACATTAAAATGCTTTTAATCAAATGTGGAATCCTTGGCCAGTTGCTTGGCAAAAGTAGTCTCTCCTAATTGTAGGCTGTTTCTCTACACCTTCCTCAGACAAACAAATTGAAACCGAAACTCTTTCACGGGATTTCTGTTCTTTGCCATCCTAGTAAAAAGAGAAATAATTACAAATTTACTTAAAAATATTTCTGGTAGAATCAGATATAAAACCCAACGATACACTGTAAATTTTTATTAAGAAAGATTGTTTTTCTCGTGTTCCCTACCCCTGAAATCACTTTTTTATATGCAGGGACTCCTGAGAAAAGTTTGACTTGGCAGGTTTTCAGGATTCAGTTCTAGGTATTAAGGTTCTCAGTTTCTGTCATCTACAAATTAGGTAAATAGTAATTATTTTTATGGAAATAAATGCTTTTAAATTTTTAATTTTTGAATGCATCAACTGATTTGCATTCTATTTAAATAAAATGAAAAGATAAATATA